>VBVQ01003651.1:0-17847 GCA_011636635.1 Tetramorium simillimum
TTGGTTTTTATCTCTATTACACGGAAAAAATAAGTTCATTAAATTTTATCTGATAATCATTTATTTTTAGATAGGATATAATTTCTAAACAGTTTTATGTATTTTTTTGTAAAAAATCCTAGCCATCTTGAAAATACTGAAAAGAAGTCATAAAATTATTAAAATTCTCTATATAAGAATAACAGTCTGTCAATGGCTCTGTTCAAAAGTCGATAACTAGTTACATAAAATTTAATAAACTTATTTTTTCCGTGTATACACTGACCCGTAGTGTCAAATTATACTC
Source organism: Tetramorium simillimum (assembly GCA_011636635.1). Taxonomy (NCBI): domain Eukaryota; kingdom Metazoa; phylum Arthropoda; class Insecta; order Hymenoptera; family Formicidae; genus Tetramorium; species Tetramorium simillimum. Next base: position 287 of record VBVQ01003651.1, read on the forward strand.
AATTTGAGTCATTTTTAACTATTCCATAGATCGCCACTGCTCCTACTCAATATTTCATTAATTTTTACTAAAAGGAAGATAAAATTTTGGACCAACATGTAAATTAAATTAGATAAATTAACAACATCGTGAGTAAGGCTTACTCAATATATCGCTAATTTTATCTCATTGTTTTAGTCAAATTAACCGAACGTTGAGTAGGAGCAGTGGCAACCCATAGGAGTTTACAGTGTAGGACTTTTCAGTGCTACTAAAACATTGCATGTTTGTTACAGTTATCATGGACGCATCGTAATAAAGTTTTAACCAAGCATGTGAAACGCACGAATAGCGATAGAGGATACATCCTCTCAATGAGCCACGAATGGTCGAATCTCACCCTTATCGACGCGCAGCCCTCGGACAAGGGTGACTACATCTGTCACGCGAAGAATCCCGGCGGCGAAGTCGAGAGGAACGTGACTCTGATCATCGTGGGCGATGCTGCGGGCAGCAGGGAGAACTTCATCAGTTTACCCCTCGCCATCGGGCTGGGTGTCACCGCGTTGTGTCTGCTGATCGTCACGGTAGTGCTCTGCGTGTGCTACTGCCGTCGTCGCCGCATCCGGCATGACGAGAAAGGCCTCGAAGCGGCCTCCCTGGAGCATCACGGCCTCGGCGAGCAGGAGAAGTCCCTCATCACGACCATCAACCCGGTCGTGAAGCCACCGAGGCGCTACGAGGCGCCGTCAGTGACGTCGCATGGCACGGAGATGACGGAGCTGAATCGCACGTTGCTCGACAACGACTCGGTTTTCGGTCAGTACACAGCCTATATTACTAAACAGTGCGCGGCTAGGTGCTAGCGAGAAACTATCTTATATTAGCCTCGACAAGCGATTTACCTCGAAACCGACCGCGTGCTCGCGGACGTTGATCCAGAAACGAACAGAATTCACCGACGAGTGTCCGGCCGATATGATTCTTAACGAGTCGCGGAACGGCGGTCATTTCGCTGGGGTAATACTCTTCCCCCCCGAAGCGGGTAATGACCGCTATATGTCGCTTATATAATGTACAAATAGCGTGTATGCATGTGTGTGCGTGTAATCGTAAATCGATTCGTTCCGTGCCGAGCGCGGACTATCATGCGAGAATTGTCCGACCAGGTGCCATCGATCTTAAGGTAAGGAGAGAGTCCGTCAAGTGGCAGCTAGGAGACTAATGAAGATCCGTTAGGGACGCTTATAATACATCAGGCACTCCTTAATATCGCATTCGCGCTGCGACAGCGCGAACACATTCGTCATCCGCGTTCAACCACTGATATCATCCTTTTAGGATTTACTATTTTCTGTAGATAAGAACAGAGCAGATTTTTTTTTAATTTTTCGCTTCTAACGCGCGAATGTTAATTACGAGTTGCAATAGTGAATCGCTGTAACATATAATTGTACAAGTAATGACGACAATAAGATTTGCCAAGAAACAGGTTGCGTGTGTAGACTTGCGTGTTATCATTAATGAAGTATTTTTCGACGAAATTATGAGATTACGCAAGGACTTGGATGTGATGGTACTCAATCTTCTATGAAAATCCGGGACACTATAGAGAAATAAAATATATGACTTGCACTTGAACGCGATCCGAATCTTGTAGAGAAATTCAATCAACTTTACGAGTAGCTATTAAGAGGACCTCAGAGAGAACGGCACGATGTAGCGTACGCTTGATGGACAACGCTCAGAAAATGCAGTTATATTTTTCAGTTCAATTGACGAAACGCTCTCTCCCGATTACGATCATATCACGAGCAATCGGATTAAGAGCACTCGTCCACGCTGGTCGGGGATAATACCAATATCGTGGATCGTACGAAGGCAATGTCAATACTGTCTTTACCCAATCGCGTGTACATCTCGTGCGTCCAGCCTCTTCATATTTGCAGACTTCTCGCGCGCGATCTTTTTTTTTTTTCTTCCCGTATATTTTTTTCTCGACCTCACTTAGATTTTCTTTTTTAACGTTCGTCCTTCTCTTTTGTTCATGTTCTCGCAGCTGACGGTGTCGGGAGCGGTGTCGTCGGCGGGGTAGGCGGCGGCATAGGCGACGACGAGAGGGAGCACGAACGGGCCACGCCGGAACTCGACGGGGGTGGCAGCGGCGGCGGTGGCGGCGGCGGCGGCGGCAGCGGCGGGGTTGCGTTGCGTTTGTTTGCGCGCGCGGGAAGGAGCGCCTGCCGAATCCCGGATACGGTATCGAAGCATCTCTCCCGGCACCGGTAGCGGCGCTTTATTGCGATTTTTATATTTCATCCCGCCGGGGTCCGGTCCGATCAAAAGCGCTCTGCAGTATGCATGCAGGGGGACACGGCTCGCCTTTCTCGTACCTGGCCGCGTGCGCACGCCCGCTCGCCAGTTAGATGCGAGGCGGAGAGAGAAAAAAAGGAAGCGCGTAGAACGGGGGGATGGGGTAGATGGGTGCTCTCGAGGAGAGTGGGAGAGCGAGCCGAGTTTATTGTATTTTGGGGGGAAAAAATTCGATGCGAAAAAAGGGCGATGGGAAATAGGATTAGCAGCGAGAAAACGAGACGCGTATTATGCGAAATCGTATATTTCTGAAAAGTGTTACGTTACGTAAAGCGCAATCGAGAGAACGGCAAGGTTCTGCCCCCTCCCCTCTCCCCGGTCCATTGCATATTCTTCTTGTAATCGATTTTTGTTGATAAAAATATAAAGAAGTTTTATTTTCTATAAATTTTTAATTTTTAATATTTTTATATTTTAACAAATTGAATCAAGAAGAGTTTTGTTCGGATGAAATTTAGGTGAAAATTATATTTATTTAACTCCGCTTCGAATAAATACATGTAGCAATTTTAATTATTAGAATTATTTTACATATATAAAGAGTAATGTAATTTTTTGCAATTTATATATTATATCCATCCGCTTTCTTTTTTTTTTTTTATTAGGAAACAATGTGGGGATACTCACTCTGCGTATTCACATCGAAAAAAAGCAAAGCGAGGGGCAGCACCAATTTTTCACTCCCGAATAAAATTATTATCGACGAATGAGTAAGTGGCTCGCAGGTTGCCCCCCGGGTTGCCGGCGGGGAAAGGGGGAAGTGACCGTCGAGGGGGTGGTTGCGATGGATAACGCGGCCGGAAAAGCGTAGCGGCCCGAAGAAAGAAAGGGAAGGGACGCGCGAGGGATAGACAGGGGGGAGGGAGGGAAGCGGACCAGGCTATTTTTAATATTTAAAATTTAATTTACAAAATGCCACTGCCTGCCCTCACCTACCCCTCTCGCGCGTCCCCTTTCGTCTCCCACTATCCAAACTCGTGCACACCTGTATGCGCGTGTTCGGCCACGTCGTTACATACCTGCACGACGCCGCGTCGATTATCGATACTCTGCGAGACCGCGTGTCTTTCTTCTCCCTATCTCGATGTCGTCTTTCTCCCGGCTGTTGCGCTTTACGAACATTTCCGGACACGAACCTCCTTCCGCTCGAATTCTACACTGTCAGCGTCGTAAAGAAAGTGCGAATTTTTCAATTGCATCGGTTTTCAAGAGCGAATTTTTGACGTGACATATTTCTGTAGAATCTACATAATCATTTTGTTTTCCCAAATAAAAATTTTATTCTTCTAGAGCATAGTTGCCTAAAAGTTTAGAGAACATTTTATCATGCATTCTTACTCTTGAAGCTCTTAATTTTCCGGAATCTTGCTTTCAATTACTAGTTACGCGAAGACTATAAATTTCTCGACATTTCTGTTGAAAGAAAAACAGTTTTAATTTAAAATTGAAAAATCTCCGTGCTCTAAGAAATTTTCACGTAATGAAAATTGGATACTTAATTTTTATACGACTTGCAGTCTGTGTTCCTTGAGTCAATGAACGAGCCAAATTTTTCCGATCTTTGCGACATCAAACTTTTTTTTTCTATCTCCCTTAAATCTAATATCTATTTAAATGTGTTTTATTAAACTAAAATATTCGCATATATATCCATATATACATAAAGATACGATAGAATTTTATAATGCCCCAGGAACTTCGCTAATGTCCCTCTGACGCGTTGCAAATGATTTTAATTTCTCTCGATCGCCGATCGTACGCGTGTCAAGCAGTGTCTGTGCGTGTAATTACGCGGATTAAGACGACTCTCTTATTACCGGACTAGGTAATGACGTGAAGTTTTACGACGTAAAGTGCCCGTAAGCGAGAGCAAAGAAGCGAAGAGCGGCGCGACTTGCCGTCGTTCCTCTCATCAAACCGTAAAGAAATCCCGGAATGCGCGATCATTCGCGCACAACGTTCACGTCGACTTCGTGGTCGTCATCGTCGTCGTCGTCACCGCCGTCACCCTCGTCTTCGTTGTCGTTACTGTCGTTCCGCGTTATGACAATTTTACTTTTATCGATCGTTCCGGGCGGACGTCGTTGTATCTCTCTTTCCATCCCCCTTTCCTTTCGCTCGTTTCTCTCTCTCCTGTCTTCCTCACCCTCGGCCAGTCTTTCTACTTCCTTGCTCGTTCGCTCTCGCGCGCCGAGTGCTCGCTTTCTGTTTACAGTGCTCGTCGTGTAAGGGAGATACCGGGGTGCGCCCCGTCGAAACTTAAGCGGTCGTGTACCTTAGGTATACGCGGCCTCGCGTGTACCTACATAATACGACGTAAGTTACGACGCGCCATGTAACTTTGGCACTTTGGACAATGGCTGCTTCTCTCTCTCTCCACCCACACCTCCCGATTCGTCCCCCTTCAAATGCCTCTCTCGCACCCGCCGACCCTGTCGGCATCGCGCTGCCGTAGACCTCGACGAGAAGGAGAGAGACGGAGAAAGAGAGAGAGGGGAGGGAGAGCACGAGAGCGAGAGAGAGAGAAAGCGGTACAATCAGGCACTAAATACTCGTTGGCGTATCGCGCCTAGGCGCCCAGACCTAGCGCAACCAGCCAGCCGAGCGCACTAATGGTAGCTGCCGTCTACTATATAATGTCCGCGACCGTGATAGTAATAATACGCAGCGAGGGCGGGTACAGTGCGTCTCGAAAGTATCGCAACCTCTGTTGAAGTTAGCGACCCATTCTCGAAATTTCGATACAGTTGACAAAGTTGTCGGCTCGTCCCCGGCAGTCGTGAGTCCCAGAGACATTTCAGAGAGAAGCCCCGAAAGATCCAAAGCTACGACGTTCCGAGATTATTGCGACAATTGATCGTCGAGAGACTTTTGAGTTGACACGTCGTTAACTTAGTGATTCCGGGACGTTGATTGCTCGATGAGGCGAGACGCGGGCGCGATATTGTTCGCTAACGACGTTAATATTCGTCTGATCGCTATTTAATCGAGTTCTAATTTCGCGACAAGCCTGTGAAATTAACACGCGGTAGGGCTTCTTAGAGTGCATCCTGAAGTGCATCCTGAAATATATGATTACATTGATACGTCTCGATCCGAGGTATCGAATTAAGGGCCGAAGAGCACTGTGAGCGCGGTGGCTTTGATCATCCCGTGCTACTTTACCCAAACGCAACCCCAAAAGATCAACAAGCGCGTGTATCAATGGAATCCCGTCTAACTTTCGCGCGGGCACTCGGTGGAAGGAAGGGGACGGCCGCCCTACGCGGCCACTCCACAATTCGCACGTGAAATCGATTCTCGATTGTACTAGCGGACTCGATGCTACGCAGGCGGCGGCCGCCACGCAGGTAATTCGAACGTGACGGAGGTCGGCGATGACGGTGATGGCGAGCGAGCGAGCGAACGAGAGAGAGAGATAGAGAGAGTTGGTCGCCAAGGGTGCGGAGTGCGGCGGGGAGCCCGGTCCGGTCCGGTCCGATCCGATACGGTCCGGGGTGGCTCGCCTCAAACGAGCGACGTATCTCTAATCCAACACCATAGAACTGACCAGTGCTATTTAGCCTGCATTGTATCGGATAAAGGGAGTGCCGTGTAGCACCACCATAGTAACACCATGCCCTCTGTCGATCTCCACCGAGCATTCGTCCCCTGCACCAGGGTCCTGACCGAGCCTCTGTGTCCCCTTTCCTTCCGTAACCCCTTCTTGCTCTCTCTCGCTTTCTCGCTCTTTCTCGGCCCAATATCCCTTCTCTTTCTCTGCCAAACACCCTTGTCCTCCACGTCGGCCGTCGGCCGTCGTTCTCTCCCCCGCACGCTCGTTCTCTCCGTTCTCTTCACCGTCCACCCTCACCCCCGTGGAATCAATTGCGGTCGCCATGACTACCGTAATGGAGATCCAGGACCAGGAGGGTGCCTTTTCCACGGGAGGTTGACCAAAGCGTATCGCGTAGTGCCTACACGTCAGGGCGAAATCAAAGACCGAGCTCGAAACCGCTAACGCCAACGAGCAGCCTCGTTGCGGCAGGCGAGAGAAGAGGGCTCTCTCTCTCTCTCTCTCTCCCTCTCCCTTTCTCCTTCCCTCTTCCCTCGCCATCGCGCCCTCAACCTGTCGTCCACCCTCTCGTTATGCTCGATCTACCGGAGGATCAATCCCGATGAGCTGACAATCCTCAATCGCTGTTCGCGAGCAAGTGAACGATCAAGCGAGTGAATCTGCGCCCGCGGCTCGCGTCTCGATAACCAAACCGATCAATTCGATCTCGACTCCCCCTCGTTAAGCGTATAACGTCCGATGTGGTTTTACGCGAGCTTGCAAAAATGGGGGGAAAGAACGATTCTTATTATTATACCCTTCCGTAGATTATAGGCAATGAACGATTTTCAGTCTGTTTGCATTTTTTAGACTTTTGTCATTTTTTAATATATTATTTAGGATGACATTTATTTGTCGCACAAATGAAATTTACCGCATCGTTAATAATTCGTATATAATTCGAAGATTAGTTAAACCAGCGGGCCGGGAGTTGTATTTTTAATTGAGTACTGATTGAGGCGAATTTCTAAAGCACTACTCATTAGGAACAGGCTAAATCAACCGAGTAAATTTACTTTGCGGTAGAATCGCGAGAAGGAATAGCGGGTATAATAAAGGTCGAACGTAATAGGTCTCAGTGGGAGCACAAATAATATTACAGTCACGAAGCGTGTATATTTAGTTTACGATATATAAATAGTGAGACGATAAAAATTTGCAAAGTGCTTAAGGGACATGACCTAGATTTTTTTCATGATGCTTCATTCTATTTATCAATTTTATTACGTCAGAAAATATTTTTTGGTGTTTGATAAATTATTAATGATCGTTTTCTTCACAAGTGTTTAATTTTGACATATGAAATTTTTTATTAATTCGTTCTCTAATAGAGAATGAAAATACAAGATGTGTTACTGCTTTTTTATTTTCAAAAATTGTGCTCTTTATAAAAATTGAAATGTATTGAAAAATTATATTTCACTATTCATGCTTCCGTAAATAATAAAAAGTCCCGAATTGGAAATAAGTTTAATCTTGGAATTCAAACAAAAATATCTACATAATTTAATATAATGTTAATTAAATATTTTATAATATAGCGTATAGATATTTATTTATGTACAAAAATGAAACGCACGTTAAAATTATTAGCAGTAATATTCAAAAAGTTATCACAATTAAAAAATGGTAATTAAATGATACATCAAACATGTCGGGGCAAAATAACGAAATTAGAAAACTATCGTGAATCTGTCCATAGACACGAGACCGTAGACGGAAGAAATGGTAATTTTCATGCCGTCCCCCCGCATGTCGATCTTACTATTACTTTGACAGAAATTCTAACGAAGTCGTACACGCATATGTAAGCAAGATCGCGTCCCGTTGACGGGCGGAGAAACGAGCTCGGGAAATCCTCGGCCATCCTGATCGAAGGGAGAGGAAGCACTCGCGCGGGGAGAAGACGTACGTGTATTAATACCCTTCTGCCTGTCTATCCCGCTCGGCCGCAACGCGAGGCGGCTTTATGCACGTACGATACGTAACACGTAGCACGGGGAGCGAAAGGGTGGTTCGGATCACGCGATCGGAACCGGCAGTAGCAGTATCAACCCTTTTCTCTGAAATCAAATTCAAGCCACCCCGCCTGCTGCTCTCTCTCTCGCTTTCTCTCTTTCTCCCTTTCTCTCGTCTACCCTCTGCTCTATTCTATCGCGCGCGAGTTTCCTACCCTCGTCGTCTCCTCGCCCACGCCAACCCTGTCCACCCCTCGTTCCTTCGTTCGTTCGTTCGACCAGCCTAGATGTAATTACATAATGGTTTTATGTAGAGACCCCTCGCCCCCGTCCGACCGCCACCTCTCCACTCCCACCGTTCCCCTCTTACCGTTCTCTCCCTCTTACGTTCCTCCCTTCCTCTTTCCCGGCCGCCGCGTAACCGTGCAAATAGGTATCCCCGCGGTCTATCAATATTGCACGCTTGCTTACGCCGAGCCGAGGGGGGTGAATGCGAAGGGTGTGTGTGCGCGCGGAAGGGTGGCCAACAGACAGTGGCAGCGGCGTTAGCAGCAGCGGCGGCGACGGCGACGACGACGACGACGACGACGATGACGACGATGACGACGACAACGACGACGGCGTTCTCGTTAAAAACCTGTTATTACTCGACTAGATTCCGGACAGGACGATCGGAAAATACGCTCGTCTCCGTCCGAAGATAACACCAGGGATGGTAAAGGGATGCGGAAAGGGCCGGAAGAGAAGGAGAGGCGCGGTCATGGTGGACGTCGCAACGCCATTTTTTGCTTCCTTATCGGCTAATTAAAAGATTTACGCGGGCTCCGCGCGCGGATCGTCGTCCATCCTCCTCCTTTCTCGTCTCGCTCCTCGATCTGCTCCCTCCCTCTCTCTTTTTCTCTCTCTCTCTCTCTGTCTCGCGCCTTCCCTTTTTACCTTGCTCTTTTTTACGTGCTGCAATAGTAACGATTGCGAAGAGCGGACGACGGCGGCGACGACGATGACGACGGGTACCCACGGCGCACAGCACCGGCGTGTACATAATTCAAGAAGAGAGACGAAAGAGAGATGCGACAGAGAGGGAGGAAGGAGAGAACGAACGAACGACAGAGAAAGGAGAGGGGGAGAGAGGACCCTTCCTCTCCCGGGGTGGCGAAAGGGTTAAAACATAGGGGCCGATGAAAAATTCAGGGGGATTTCAGTGGCTAAAAAACATTGTTTAGTCCCCCTCCCAACGCATCCGTTCGGTACCTCCCTCCCGCCGTCCTCACGGTAGCACGCTCGGTCGAACCGTGGTTCATCTATTATTTCCGCGACACCGGGTAGACGCGCCGCACGAAACGCGTGTCCGGCTTGCTACCGTTCTCTTCCACTTCTGCCTCCCGATCCTCCGAAGCGCCCCTTCCCGCGTCTCTTCTCGCGCTGTCGTTCGTCTCGATCGCGTGTACGCGCGCGCCTTTGTCGCGTGAACACGCTCCCGCTTTCCGCTCTCCACAGGAGAAAAAGCGGAAAAGTCCCGAGGGCGCGTCGAGCCGTCCGGGAAGTCGCGCATTCGAAACGCGCGCGGCAGTGGAAATAAAAGTCCCGTTCCGTCTCTACCTTTCTCTCTCCCTCTCTCTTCCTCTCAGATACAGATTTTGCATTTTTACCCTTCGCGCCGGGAGATAATTTTGAAAAACGCGACGACGTTTGTACGTTTTGCTCTGATTTCCAGCGTCGCGTTTCCCCGAGATAATGGCCACTTTCCGTCATTTGCAGCGTTTCGCTTGATTAACCGCACGAACGGCGTTAGCAGCGAGAAAATCCGCCTATTATTAGCATCATTATTTATTACGCGCAAAGGAATCCGATATTACTGTTTATTATTAGAAGTATTCCTTGATTACATCAAGTTTATCCGATGCGTTCGGAAGTCAGCTACCTAAACTAGATCGAATTCTTCAGGAACGGAGTCGACAGCACTTTGTTAATTTCTACAGAGTTTGATCCAGTTAAGATAGTCGACATTCCAGCGCGAAGTTTACGAAGCGTTGATCAGTCAAGTATTGAAATTGTCCCAAAAACAACAAAAACTGCGCTTTTTTCGAGGCATGTTGTTTGTTATAAATGGTATAATATCCGTAACATCGCGCTATTGTTCGTTCTGTTTTCGAACTGCTTTTTATTTTTGGCTTACAGATTGCAGAACATTTTTAAAACACGTTGAATGTGCTAAATAATATAACTTCCATAAATTAAAAGCTTCTATAAATCATTAAAAAATAATGAATCTGAAAAGTTTGGATTAATCAACTTAGAATTAAATAAGTTAATTTATTAAAGTTTATTTTAAACCTGTCATATTTGAAATAAAAAAGGTTTTAAAAAACGATATCTCATTAAAAATTAAAAAAAATCAATTCTAAAAAATAACCATAATTATTTATTTTTGTACAAAATGCTAAAATTCTCTAAGATCCTACTTCTCGTTTCTAGCGTTAATATGCTGCTAGAGAAATTCTCGCCGATCCCATACCTCCGAACCCTCGTGAAACGTCCCTGCGGTACGTTTCCGATGAAATTGAGTCGATAATTCGAGCCGAGTCATCCTTGGGCCACGTTAACACCCTCGCGAAAGGGGAGACGAGTCGCCGTGGGGTCGATCGAAAAAACGAAACGGGGCAGGAAATGAAAATTAGGACACCTCTCGAGGTGTCCGTGAATTCTCTGACGATCGATAACCCGTTGCCGATTTCTCATCCTCTTACCCCGATCTCTCGCTCTCTCTTTCTCTTTCTCTCTTCCTCCTAGGCAGGAAGTTTCGATCCGTACACGCGAGTAAACACGCCGCGTGGAATTTATCGCCGTCCCGAATTCGCGCGCGGTCCGATAAACCGAATGATTTACTCGCAACGCTTCGAAATCTCGTCATCGGATGAATACGCGACCGTACAGAATAAAATAGTATCGTATTCTAGAATCGAAAAGATTGTCTAACCGCGCGCGTTGAAATAACTTTGATACAGGAAAATAATTCTAGATCATTTTTTAAATAAAAGATATACGAAGAATGTCTCGAAATTATTCTGCGCTTCGTTTTATAGACTTTTGTTGTCAATAAAAATAAAATAAAATAACTAGCATTTTAATTTATCAATAGCTGACTCAGATAATTATATTACACTTTTCATATTACATCATATTCGTCAAACAAGATGCATTTCGATTTTTCCACAATGCCTCGAAGAGGCAAATTAAGAGACAGATTGCTTTTGCAAATAGTATACGCTCCAAAAATGGCAAGAGATACGATGACGTGCGGCGTGCATCCCTCACGCCAACAGGAACGCGGGTAAACGCGTGTCCTTAAGGGATTGAGAGAGGGCTGTAAATAAAAGCGCACGTAAGAAGGATAAGGCGGGGCAGTGGCGGGCGTTATTTATCGTTCGGCCGTGGCTTCTGAAATTAGGCGAAAGCACAAGTAAGTCGGAATCGATACCGAAAAGCGAAAGAGAGAGAGAGAGAGAGAGAGAGAGAGAGAGAGAGAGAGAGAGAGAATGAGAGAGAGTTAGAGAGTGGCGGCGACGTCGAGGTCGGTGGTAGCGGCGGCGACCGCGGGGTTGTATCGCGGGGGCGCGATACACGGGGAAGGTCGGAGAGTAAGCAACAACGAGCGGCGGCGGGCAGCCCTGCCGCCCAACTAAATTAATCTAAGTAATTCATGTCGAAGTTTGTTCCGCCGCCCTGGCATACGTGTATAGGTGTGCGCGTTATGTATATACGAGCACGCATACAAGCGCGCTCACTCACACAAATCCGCGGTGCCTGCGTAAGTACGGACATTACACACCCTTTCCCCTGCTCCGCGACCCCCCGTCGGGTATTTCGTTTGTGCCCGATAAGTATTGATAGAATATCGGAACTTTTTAGAACGCGAAGAGTAAATAGCCAGGCAATCCCACGTGCCTTCTCCGTCGTTCTCTCTGTTATTCCATCTAGGAGCGGATGAGCTCTCGTCATGCTCATTTCGCTGTCAGTGATTTTGAATCCGTTTAAATTATTCAGTCCGCCTGTCCGTATTTATGAGGCCTCCGGTATCTCTATCCTTGTGTTTAGAATAGTTTATATAAATGCAAAGTAGGAGAGACATTAGCTCCTTTATATCACCTTATATCTTCACTTCAAACCATTGTGCATCGTTAATTATCTCTCGCGCGTTTGCCTTTCCATTATACAATGTTCCGAGGAGACTGCCTTAATTTACTCCATTCTGTTCCATTCAAACGCGACGGTCGTCTGATCCGCAAACTTGTCAATAAGCGGCATTTAAAGCAAACACTTCGGTCCCCGAGCCACTTGCTCGCTCTCTCACGATCGCGCGTACACTTCCCCGTTAATCAGTCGGAGAAGTTTCCGCGACGAAGAGTCGCGTGCTCGCCAAGTTCCGGACGAGTCGCGGCACGCCGCGCCGCGCGTTGTTGCGCCCGGAATGACGAAGGAGGCGCGTACACGCATCCGCGCCGACGACGACGACGACGGGGGCCGCGTGTCGTCGGCATTCCCGAAATAGTTGCGCCTTGCTCCGCCGCGTTGATCTTATCCGCGGTGATAAATACCGCGAACTGGAGCTCGCCGAGCACGTCGTGACGATTACCGCGACGCTCTTGCGATCCGAGCCGGCGCGACGCATTCTGGCGAACTCGCGGGGAATCCGAGAGTGGCCGAGGGTGGTCGCCCCCCCCCCCAAGTTTCAGGCCAGGCAGTTACCCTATGACTAGAAGCATTAACGTACCGCAATATCGAGTACCAATCTCTATATTCTTACATTTGAATGTTAAAAGTCGTCGCTAACAATAAGCAACCGTAATTACTTTATAAGCGTTCTGAATTGTTTTATATGTATTAATTCGGAGATAAAAATTATTAATTGCTATTATCAACATTTAATTCATAAAGTTTTGGTTTGGTTTAATATATCTGAATAAATCCACGCAAACCCGCCTGATGAAAATTATTAATTTTTTAATTGCAGACTTAATATATGCGGGGTTACATTTCGCGGTGTACAATTCTCGCGAATCTACGGCGATTCGAATTTGCATTTGTTTTTTTTTTAAAAAAAGAGTTCGGCCGTGCAGCAGCGGTGCAAATTAATTTTTGCACGCTTATAACAACAGGCGGTACGACATGTTGGACGTGATTTATACACGTGCCGCGATGGGGCAAGACGAATGGCGCGAAGAAATTAAAAAGATGCACACCCACACACACGCGAACGGCGATTTATTCTCGGCCGGCGCATTAATTAAATTAATTAGCGGAATCTCGCAGCGTGATACCCCGCTGCTGCCGTGTTCCCCGCGTCGCTTCCGTTATTTTCGAGAAATTTGTTGATTGCACTCGGCCAACCGGCTCGGGTCGTGATCGAAGAGGCGGTGATAATGGCGTCGTATCGGAAGAATCCGGCGGCGAGTCGCGTGACGACGGGCGGCCCTATTAATTCGGGCCGCGTTAATTATAATCAGCGCTTCCGCGCGAGCGGGCCCTCGCAACGCCTGATTTATGAAGACAAAATGTCGGAACTGATTTACAAAATGGTCGATCCGTATCGCCACCATCGGACGGGGACGGGCGATGGCCGTTATGTCATCGTCGTTCTCGTCGTTGTCGTCGTCGTCGTCGTCGTCGTCGTCAGCGGTAAATAACGATGTTCTCGCTAATATCCAGCCGCCGGATTGTATAATCAACTGATTCTCACGAAGCTACGATCACGCGATTTCTTTCACGGAATATCTTTCGCCGCCTTTTCGCCCCGCAATCAACAACACGATGAGCCGGATTATCTCATTGCGCGAAATTTCACTTTGCCAATGTTAGTAAGAGATTTATTTTATTTTTTATTACTTTCTAATTATATTAGATTAATCACATAATTGTACGCATCGCAAGCTCGTATTTTAAATTGGATTAAAATAAATTTATTAAGTCCATTCAATTTGAATGTCATTCTTTTAAATTTAATTAATTTAAAATTGCGTAAAATTAAAGTAATATAATTTATAAATATTAGAAGTATGAAACTTTCAAATATCAAAACTGAACAGAATTATAATTTCAACACTTCAATGATATTGAAGCTGATTCATTTTACATTTTTCATGCTTACTAAAATTTAGCTTTCATTGTTTATTTCGTATCTTACTTCTAATTACGCTTATTAATCCAAAACGGGCATTTTAAGAACACGTTTACGAATTCTTTGAAGAAATCACATTTATAGTTTCCGAACACGTAGCAGTTGACGGTGCAGTTAGTATTTTGAAAATTCCTCAGAAATTTTTCTCTCGACGGTGTTCCTACGACTTATAAACTTGAGGAGTCGAAATATTCATACTTATCTGAAAAATATCGATATTTGCCATCTGTGCGCGCGTGTATCAATGTGCCGCGCCCATCGCCCGTGGCGGCCGCGTTTTTACGAAGGAAGGAAGGAAAGAAAAACGGCGCCGGAGGAAATAGATATTGCTTAACGGGCCTAACTGCCCCGCCACAGTTACGGCTGTGCATACGAAGCTTTAGGGGTGCGGCACCACCTATTCCCCTCGTCCTTCTTTCGTCCTTAGCCTTCTCTTATTCATTCTCGGCTTTTCTCTCTTTCACTCTTTCTTCCTCTCTCTGCCTCCCTCGTTCGCTCGCAGTACGTCGGCACGCTCTAAAATTGTAAAATTGGTCAAATCACTCGAAAGGCTCTCGCAATCTGCATTTAACTCACCCTCGCGATCGGCACTCCTTTCCTTTCCCTCCGATATCAGAACGGGGAATTAACCACACCCTCGCTCTATTCTAACTCTTTCTCTCTTTTACATTTGTGGGCTAGAAATACTGCGGTGACTTTTCGCTGTAGATCTATTACAGATTTGTTACTATATTTGAAGAGCAAAAAAATTAGCTTTATTGCGGGAATACTTAAGGGCTCCAGATTTTTATGTGGTAATGGCACTTATATTTATAATCGACAACACAATAGCAAATATTTTATATTAATCTTTTGTAAAATCAGTTGTGTATATTTAAAGGAACAAGAGATTCTTCAGCCTCGGGCATCGTAGTGGCGTGAAATGATTAATAGAAAAAGTAAAGGTAAATCTAAGCTTCGTCACGTCCTGCGATTCTGACTTGGGGAAATGTCTATTTCGTGTTACCGAGAGGAAACAGGTGACTATAAGAAATAGCTAAACCGACACCCTGTATATCATACCCCGCGTACTTTGTTCGTGCCGCGGTCGCTTTTATCTATTCACCGATGGGCACTCGTGCACACGCGGCTTGCGTGACCGAAGACGAGAAGCGTGTGCGCGCGGATTACTAA
The DNA here is from genome assembly GCA_011636635.1 of Tetramorium simillimum. Lineage (NCBI taxonomy): Eukaryota > Metazoa > Arthropoda > Insecta > Hymenoptera > Formicidae > Tetramorium > Tetramorium simillimum. Next base: position 15,537 of record VBVQ01003651.1, read on the forward strand.
ATTAATACGAAAATCAGAGCGCGATTGACTGTCGTTACGCGGACGACGATGATGACGACGACGATGACGACGACGATAGTTGGCTATCGCGCGATCGGGGGCGAGCCGACCCTCGCTCGCTGCGATAACATCGTCGCTCATCGACACGTTCTCGTAAACGCGGACACGCGAGGCGACCGAGATAACAAGGTTTCCGTCCCGAAATACAGAGAAGTGGGACGCATTGAGAATTCCTCAGCCCGAAATATCATTTTCTTCGGATAAAATCCAAAAGTACGTGCGAGAGAAACTCCCCTTGCCTTGTCCATATATATCCGTAAAAGATTTACGATCGATGTCATCAACTTTCTTAAATCAGGTAACGGCCATTAAAACTAAAATGTCACCCATACGTATATATAAACGTATAGTGTTTCTTTTATTTCATATCGTCATCCGCGAGCTCCGGCGCGAATAATAATATCCTCGTTTTTAACAAGTCATTAAAAATTTAGCAGTCGCCAATTTAAGATTCGTCGACTAGATTTCAACGGAGCTCGTTATTTATCTAGAGAACTTATTTCAAATATATCACGGCGTTAAAATAGATGAATTCATTGCGTTAATAGATGAATGTAAATCAAGGTAAATCTCTCTGTTAAGCTGTTAACAATTACTGAAAGGTAGATAATATAAGAAAAACACACGGTTACACGTGTAATTCAGTCAACAATTTGTTGTAATAAAGTTGATAGGGTTAAAGGAAGAGGAGCCCGAAAATGAGAAGCGAGAGATTTATGAGAGGGCTGCTCGGAGTCCGGAGGGGAGGCTCGGTTTCTCGGGGTCGTGACGCGATTCCTCCAACGTCCGGCGATAACGGCGGAATATTAGACGCCATATTTATAAATTCCGGACGGTTCGCCGAGAGGGGGGCTTACTTTCTTGACTGCCAGCGGCCTTTAACTTTAACGCTGATATATATTCCGGCAGCGCGAGAACGGGGGTGGCGGCGCGAGCTTATAGGAGCCAGAGAGGCGCGCGAGTCGCGGGAAGAGGCCGGCGGGAGGGGGGAGGAGGTACGGACGGGACGAGGTGGGCGAGTTATAAATTATAAGGCATTAGAGGGCCGGCGGCGCCCGACTACGGGTGGATGTGCTGCTCGTCGGATGTGTAAGGGGATGATTATGCCTAATGGTGAGATATTACCCACGGGCCCCGGCATTACTTGGACACGGGCGCGGCCGTGTTCTAATCTTTTCGACAGGGTTTCCTACTTTTCCGCGCGCGGTCGCGGCCGCGGCCAGCGCGCGGGAAAAAAATCATTTGCTGACGCGACGCGCCCGTTCCCGTCGTCGTTGTTTCCAAGTCTTGCTTACAAGTAGCTCCCGGCGGGGTGGCGGGCGCGAAAACGGGTCGCGCGAAAACACGGCTGGCCTAATGGCGCCAGACACGCGCGGGCGACTTTCATCGTGTACCTGGAAATCTCATCAACCCACTCCGCCTCTCGCGCGTCCCCGCTCGTTTCGGCTCCGCGAGGAGCTAACATGTCGCGAAAAAATTTAAACCCTGTAACGCGCCCCGTATTTTTTCTTCCTTGGCCGCGGTGTAACGGCGTAAATTTGTTTACCCGGTGACTTGCGTAAATTGAGCATGTGAGGAATGCGAGGGAAATGCAACGTTCGCGTTCCCGTTTCCTTCTTTAAGCTAAATCAGCGATGTTCATGAACTTGTGGACGGTACGTGTGATGCGAGATATATCCAGCCGGAAAGTGGGACACTTTCTTAGGATTTAAATATATCATCTTATTCAACATTTAGCGTTGGGAATAATTTAACACGCTCAAACGTTTTCATCATTTCTTAAGACAGTAAATTATAACGTCGACCGTGAGGTACATAAATTAATTATGTAATTTCTATTAAGGAAAAATATAATACATCAATAATCCCTCGGCCATTTATAAGTGCGATTTCGTGTGCAAATAAAACATTTTTTAACTCCACCGACCGCTTGGCCGAAATCGGAAGATCAAGCTGCTCTTTTACGCGAGTACAGTCGAGTGCCTTCAACGGGTCTCGAGCCCATCGAGATTTTCGACATCGACAACGCCGTTTTACTGCGCGACACGCACACACGACATGTCGCGCACGCACGCACGCACGCACGCACGCACGCACGCACGCACGCATGCACGCAGGAGAAAGAATCCGTAGTGTAAATAAAGACCCGTTCGCGCAACGGCGCTGGCGATGTTTGCCGAATGCATTAAGGCGGTGAGAGCAGTGCCCGCGCCTGTCGCCCATGTATCGCGCACACGAAACGGGGTGGGGG
>VBVQ01003652.1:0-17845 GCA_011636635.1 Tetramorium simillimum
GTATAACTTTTTGTTATATAATTTATAAGGTAAAAAAATTACCTTGAATATGTCGGAATTTACAGTTTAAAAGAATTTTAGCTTAAGAGAAGATAATAGACCGCAGTAATCTACCTGTCATTGACCTGAGATATAATAATAATTATTATTACCCACCCATCAAACAGTGGCTCTAGAGAGCAAACACTCCTGGGGCATCGCGAGAAATCTAATTAAACGAGTACGAACGTCTGGCCCGAATACCGACGCGATCATGTGAATCAAAGCTGGCCTAACGATCGTGCGATTGATGTAATTGCGATGGTTCTCGAATTTATAAATTTACATATCACGAGAAAATAGACGTTTTCAAATTAATTAAAAACATTAATAAACCAAGTAATGATCAATTCTTCAAATCAATCTTTATCAAGTAAAGCCTTTAATCTCGACTTCAGCAACATTTATGAAAAAAACTTCAATTTTTATTTATTTTTAACAAAACTTTATTGCTTTATTAATTGCATAAATCAATTACACATAAGCAAATAATTCTCCATTAATATTTGTTAAGAAAACAACACAAATGAAAAAGCGAGCGTATTTGTGTACCGCCGTTTGCGGAAAAACAAATACCTAATTAATCATTTTTAAATATAATAAAAAAAGTTGTGCGCTCAAAAATACGAATTGCGAATCTTTCGAACCCAGTTTAACGTTCCAATAATTCCAACGACCGCGCGGCAAGCTTTAAACAGTAATGCGGGATAATTCACTTGACGCGGTTCAGGTATGTAGGGTAGCGATGCCATTTTATGCTCCCGCAGCGGATCGCGCGGAGGGCAACAGAAGATAGCGGTACCGTAGATCCAGTCCGTGCCGGGCAACCACACCGGGGCCCATAGGAGAGGCCGAAGGTCGCATCGGACATGAACACGCCCGGGAGAGCTGGCGACCTACCTTACCTTAATCGCTGCCGCCATGCCGACGCACGTATCTCGCGGTTATCTATGCTTTTCTCTCTCTCTCTCTCTCTTTCTCCTCTCTCTATACATTCCCCTCGTCTCTTCCCTTCCTTCTCCCTCGATCGACCTCATCCCTCGTCACGGCAGCAAGATATCCCATCTCGTTTTCCAACCGCCGCAACAACGGTAATTAAGTTAACTGTCTTGAAATCGGATTCGCGAGACGAGCGAATTCCCGCGGACGTGAGGATACGGCACACCCGGCTGCCGGATGAGGGATCGCGGAAGGAGTCTTCTGCAAGACCCTTGGATGTAACGTCGGAGACAAGTGTTTATTTTCCGAGGTACGAGAGTAACTCTCGCGCGATACGAAAGAATTGTTGCTGGCAAAACCGAACAAGTTGAGAAAAAAAAAGACATATTATAGCTCTCTCTCTTATTTCTCTCTTACGCAATATGCAATTTTTACAATTGATAGATATTTCCGAGCAAGCCTGTCTTGCGAATCTTCTTGTCAGTTGGCGCAAATTAAGTTTTATTAGTCTATAAGCAGAGTGGAGAGACTGGCATCACGTCGAGCCTCGATCAAATCGTCGAGGAGATTATTAAACTATGCTCGATTAATCACCGGCATATGAGAAAGAATATATCACGCATGCTTTTCGCTGAAGTGACATGTTCTCTTCCTGCCTCCTCTTCCTCTCCGGTATGATTATTATAAATAAAATCCGATTTCGGTAAAGCCAAATCTGTCAGTCTTCACGTTCTCGAATCGAGGGCTGGATACGCCGAGACAGAGATCGGATTTGTGAATAATTATCTTTTACTTGTTCATCGGTTAGATCGACAGCGGTTATTGAACCACTCGTATTCCCGATACATTAATTACGACGTCCGGCAAGAAGGATGCGCGATACAAATTGCTCCGTACTCCAAATATAGATTCTCGCCTCGCGTTCGCCCGCAATAACGTGTGAAAAGATCTGAGGGATTCGTCGGCGGGGGAAGACGAATCGAGAGTCGGCGGAGAAAGAGGAACGGAAGGGTGGACAAAAACTTAAGTTAAGAAGGCGCGCGAGAAGAGCATAAAGATGGCTTGGCCAAACATAAATTAGGGATAACGAGCCGACCCGCCGCTGGACCGATATCCACCCATTAAGACCGTTAACCAACAGTCAGCATAATGGCGTTCCGTTCTATGGCGGATAATTACAGACGCGAGCGCACTTCCGCCGGTATCCCGCACACTCTTTCACGCATCTCTCTCCTCTTCTCCTCGCCTGCGAGCCTCGAAATATCATTCTAAATTATAGCCCGCTTATGTAATTGCCGCCTTCCATATGCGCTAATGACCGAGTTGCCGCTTGCGATTCGTATTAACGCGTTTGCCACCCGATACAGTGGTAATTAATTAGCGGTTACTACGTTGCGGTGTCACGCGCAGTTCTGATCGAATGCAGAAAAAAAATAGTTTTCTTACGCAAATGTGTAAGACAAATGATAATGATCTTAAATCCAAAAACTATCTTATTAAAAAATACGTAAAGTCTAACAATTTGGAATAATGGAATCAAATAATGTTTGTACATATCTAGAATATTTAGATATAATTTTTTTACCAAGCATATTAAGAGGACATTTATTATCTTGTAAAAAAAGCAGTAACGTAATATTTTATATAATATATATGTTATTATATAATTTAAAACAATGTAATTTCTTTGTCATCGAACACTTGTTTTTTATATTATATTTTTTCACGATTATCCAAAGAATAATATTCTTTCGAAGAATGTTTGTCATGCAGCAGATTGTTCAAAACCAATCATTTCTATAGTAGATCCCTAAGATAGAACAGTGATCGGCAAAGATAAGAAGAAGGAAGAGAAATGCCTTTTTAAAAATACTGTGTAAGACTGCCCCCAGTCTTGGGGCATAACGTTCTCTATTAAACTCATCAAAGTCTGTGTTTTGCAGTCCTTTATTACCTCGTGTGTCTAGCCTATTAGACAACCGTTAGGCATTTCTAGTGAGATTAAACCAACTCATGAACATTTTACAGATTGCGTTTTAATCCTACGACGACATATCAATTTATAATATTTCCAACAATCGTTACTAGCAATATTCCTTTTCGAATAATTAAGTAACGAAACCCATATGATCGTATAATGAGTACATTTTCGGTATTTCTCGTAAAAGCGCAGAGTGCGTTAGCTACCTTCGATGATGCTACAGATCGACGTCGACAATGAATTCTGCGTGAGGTCGAAGCGCGGGTCATCGCCGATAATTAAACCGTGACCGCGGGTCTCGATCGTAGTTCCGACGACTTACAAATCGCGCCGGTAAGGCGGTTCTACTTATAACTCGTTAATCAGCGCCGATGACGACCGCCGCGATGCGATATATCGCCGGTGAGGTGTGGGCCAGTTGCATACTCTCAACACGTCCGCGGCAGAGGGAAAATGAGAAAGAGAGAGAAAGAGATGGCAGGAGTCACGTAGAACCTGAAGTGACCTGACCCGACCTCTAGGAAGGCGGCGCGACTCCGCCAAAACCAATCAAGTGTGGCTCGGAATGCCGTTTCGCTCCGAGGTCTTCGACTTCCATTCGCGGAATGAACTCGAAGACCCTTTCTCTCACTTCCCCGTCGCGCACTCTCCCGTTCTCCTCGCGCTGCGCGCGCGTTCGCTCGCTCAGCATCGCCTCAGCAGACGCCCGCTACGTATGCACCGGGCCCCTGTTCACACTCTATTTTCTCCCCACACGGGCAATTTAGCCTTAATTGAGATTCTACCGAAGCGCGTCCTTGATGAGTTCATCTAGATCCCTCTGGATGACTGCTACTCATACCGCTGATACTCTACGATTGAATTACGTTCCTAGGACTAGCAATTTTCTGTGACAATTCATGTGCTGATATCCGGAGACATGCGCAAAGGAAGTCTCACAGACAGGCTCATAGAAAATTAATAATAAAACCCTGCATTATATTTTTTTCACTATCAATAATGATTCAGATGATACTTTATATCGTAAGGTTTCTTATGAAGAAATCGCGCGTAAGATTACAGGCGGAAGAGATCGCGAACAGTCGGCATCCCGACGTCTTCGAGGCCGAGTGAGAGAGAGAGAGACGACGGACAATTAAATAATTGGCTCATTAAAGCAGCGGTTTACTTTACGATCTCGACACGACCGTCACACTTCCAAGAGCGTCCCGAAGGAAGGAACGAGAACACGGTGTCGCTGGAGCCGAGGGTACGAGATAACGAGGCCAGGGCCTGGGGCCGCCAGACGAATCGCGTATCTCGCGCCGTCAATTAGTCAGGTGCGGCGACATGCGCGATAAATCGACGCGGGTACGTATCTGTCGGCCGAATTTACGGCTGCGACTGCACAGATCGGCCGCTCTTCGCACTGGTATAAAATCGGATAAATTTACTTTGAACGAAGGTCATCGACGAAAAGTAAAGCGAACATGCACGCTGCTGGGTAATGGACAGAGCAGATAAAGCAAAAATACAAAATACCTTTTAATTCCGTAAATTCAACAATTAATCCAGCAGCGATTCTAAATTGAATAAAAATCGAATAAAAACATGTAATCAATATAAAATTATAAATTATAGTAAATCCTATATAAAATATAAAGTAAATATAAAATACAATATAAAATTAAAAATTATAGTAAATTATGCGATACATATCAGTACAGCTAACTAACGGTATAGAATTTTTCCAACTTCTTCATGATAATTATTCCAGGAATGCCGCATGATACAGCGACCAGTGAATGCATTCATTCGCATAATTGTCACATGACTCACTAGTTCAATACTACTGTTAATTAATCGGCCGTTCTTATAATGAAGTCGCAATATATCGGCATATCATGTCAAGGCAGGGGTCAAGTTTCAATACGACGTATTTGTCGTTCCAATAATCGAGAAGACACAACACGGTAAGGAGAAGGTTGATTTCGAACGCGTTCGCGAGCGTCCCGAGCCGCTATTACGCGAGCCGTGATAATGATCGACTGATTACGCCATGCGGGAGTGACCCGCGGCCGCTGATCCTGGCACCCCAGGACGTCCCAGGACCGCTATCCGCCACAGGTTCACGAGATAGGACCCTGAACTTTCGTAGAGGCGCGTGTGCGCATTACTACAAATCACTGTGATTTTACTTGACAATCGATGCACCGCCGCCGGCGCGAGGAAATTATCGGGAACCCTGTGTGTGCGCGCCCGCGACCCGGATCGCGATCAGGCGACCGGCAACGACGTTGCCTTTACGTAAAGTCGCCTTACAGTGTAACGCTGCGACCTGACGTTAAGGAAGGAATGTAATTATACACGCGGAAGACGCCGTTTTCCCTCGTATAATATGGAGGAAACTCGTTGCGAGAATAATGACGGAGTTTCTCCGTATGCGGAATGAGCGTATTTAATAATTATCGTTGAGCGTCATATAAAAGATGAAATCTGTTGAAAGACCTCGGACAATTAAAGTCACTTTGAAAATAGAAGAATAGTAAATATAGGAATATCAACGATAGCTTTGAATAAATGAATGATGTACTTAATTATTTTTCAAATTATAAAATCTACAGTTACAATTTTATTTATAGTATTTTTTGATGACTTTATAATATGTCATTGTTCAAAACTTGTTATTCATGCCCAATTTATCCATTTTCAATTAATCAATTTTGTAACACAATCTCAATCATATTATTTTCATTGAATCGGACGAGAGTAGCACTACAAACTCTTCTTCATGACTATTAAAATGCCAAATGTACATATTTTCAAAAGTAACATCAAGATGTTCAGCTTTCTCCTGAAAAAGCTATCGACTTACAATACTTTTTTCCCGCATTTAAATAAAGGAACATAAAATGTTCGTTTTATGGAATATAGCCGTTTGCACACTCCGAAGAGAACCTCGGCAAGAATCTTTTTTTCCTTCTTTCTCTAACTCGGCCCGTGTGCGACCCCCGGAGGGCATGATTTATGACGAGTCCGGCTAATTACCATGAGGCCGGCCCGGATACACAAGGAGATATCACAGATATTGATTCAATTATCGAGATTAATGGCCGCGGGATTGTGACGACGGTGGAGATCCAATGATTTATCACGGGGCAAATGCAAAGAACGACCACCGCCGTCAGCATCGTCGTCGTCGAGGAAAGGAAGGAATAACCCGGGGAACGGCACCAGTTGAGACCACAAGGTATCCTGGACCCAGCTAAACGTGTCAACGGGCGAGGGTCTGATTTACTCTCGTTCGGGCCGAGAGTCGTGACTAATCTCCGCGATCGAGTAACCGTGAGACTCACGACGACGCGGCGGCGCAACGCGACGGCGATAGATAATCGAGATAAAAGACTTTCAAGATAGCAGCCGGTTGAGAGTCGTCAATAAGACCCGTTCAACTCGCCGAGAGTGCGTTGGCGAAAGTGAAAAAGATTCGCATCAAAGACGTCGTCTTTCAGCGAAGATTAAGTTTTTGTGGCCAATAGTGGATAACTGAAGTTCCTAAGAGCGATATTAACTGTACAACTGTAAGTGCTTCGCTCGAGATGAAAGCGGGTATCATAAAATCATAGCGTGAAATCTTGCACTATCTTTTATGAAGCTTTAAAATGTTTGATTAACGATGGCAGCGTGTGTAAAATGTGCGTACGTGTATAAACAATGCGTAAAATAAATATAAAGTTTAATTCCAAAATGCTCATTTACGATATAAAATTTTTCATGTTTTTCAATATTTCTTATCTCTAGCTATTCGCGCGATTCGAATATACTGTCCCCTATCGCGCAAACTCCTCGAAAGAGACACGCCTCTTTCGTGGTAAGAGAGGTATTAGAGATTTCTACTAAATGTAATAATTTTTGCAAAGATTTTTAATTCTAAGATAAAAAATTACTTTTTATTAATATAATATGCTCCTAAAATAAATTATTGCGCAAAATGAAAAGTTACACGCGACATATATATAAAATGAGATATTTTAAGATTGGTAAAAAAAAAATCTCATCACGACGATAACAAATATGATATTCGCACAAGAAATTAAGCAAATAATTTCGCGGGTAATTTCGAAACGATTGCCATACCAATTATGGTCCGCGAATTAATTGCTCTTTCATTTCTTACCACGAAAGAGGCGTGTCTCTTTCGAAGAGTTTGCGCGATAAGGGACAGTATTCGAGATCAAAGAAATGCGAAAAAAACGAGGCAAGCAATTGAGAGTGTGGAAATGAGGCAGAAACGGCTCATCAAACGTAAAGAGTAATTAGAGACGCGATAATGAGAATCTAGTTTTTTCTCGCGTGTCATCTCGGCAGTAGTGTTTCTCCTCATTAATGTAAATACACTTTCTTTGGTCAGACTTAAATACCTTCTTTCGTCTGTATTGCACAACGTTACGATTCAAGTATCATTTATAATTGTGAGAATCGCGCACCTCATTGATTGCAATATCAGAATTCGAAAATATCATAATTTTAAATCTGGAATATTAAAAATATGACATTTTTGTCTAAATATAAGATTAGATACATTTTTATTCTTCAATTTATTTTCTTCCTTTTTTTATGAAGTTTTTTTTATTTACACATAATAATAAATATGCATGAATTTTTTTTAGATATTTACAAAATTTAAATTCTCATCGTCAAAGATACGTTTGTCACAATTCGATTGGACAAAACATCTTTTTTATTTGTATTTCAGTATTGTTGAGTGTTACTCCACCTTGCAAAATCGCGTATCCTTTACACAGCCGAATTTCCTTCTCACAGCCATGTAGATAGAAACCAAATTGCTGTACAAGTGAAGTAAGGAATAACTATGGCGAGACTCTTCGGGATCCAATTCAAATTTAACTCGTGATCACCGCGGTTCAAGTAACGTGTAATAATCCACGATTTCGAAGGGAGCATCGTGCAAGAAGGAGCCCCATTGTCTTTGTAAAATTATCATGACACCCTCGGGGCGTTCGCTCGTCTACGAAACGAGCACCTTCGACTTTCGATCAACAGGAACGATCGTTTCTGGGCCCGCAGAGCCACGACTATCGAACGATAATGAAGCAAATTTTATTTTTTTTCGCAATCAATCGCGTTTCAATTTTCTTGATAAACAAATAATTTTACAATATAATATCAATTATTAATTTATGAATGTTTAAAGTACATTTTCAACGAAAACACAATATGTGTAGAATTCGATAACTTATTGTTAATCATATGTCATTTTTGCTTATAAAAATAGATATTTATGTCTGATCGAAAGAAAGAATTTAATATTCTTTAAAAAAATTGAAAATTTATTTCGTGAGTACAAATTAGTAAGTAGATGGATATTAAGAAATTAATGTATCTTGACAATTATAAAATACTTCAGTGTAATAATAGCAAAATGCATCTTTTTTCTTTTTGCATATCAAGGTCTCACGAAACAAGGAAATAAACGCGACTGGTACGCATGCATTATTACGTTAACGCATAATCGCGGGAGAGATTATTGTCCGAGGAATTCGTGGGATTTTCGACAGTTGGCAGTTTGCGCACGTTCGTGTGTATACTTGTCTTTTTTATGCATTTACATTTGGGCAGCCGGTCATCTGCATGCAAGGAGAATATTGGTCGATCATGTGACAGCTGGAAGATGCGTTGCGTGTGAGTATATGACAATGTAACAATGTGAACGATAAAAAAACGAACATTGAAACGCTGAGGGACCGTGTTCAGATTGCTGTGTCGTATGTGCCGAATTTCGACATAATAGTAACAAGTTTAACACCAAATATAATTCATGGTGAAAAAATTTTCGCGGGATTTTATTTCGATTTAAATGTATTTTAGTGGAAATCTAATACGCAAAGTTTTAATTGGAAATATACATTCGTGAATATTTCGGAACCAATTGAAACTTTGCGGATTAGAGTTTCAATTGGTTGCGATGGAATGCAAAATATACAATCGAAAGTAGCGAATGCATTAACGACATGTTATAATCTGTATCTGGCTGTCAATCGCGACTTAAAAAAATCTCTATTGTCAGCCGTCGCTTTGTGTGGATATACATTTTCATCTGCAAATGCCTCAAGGTATGCACGTGTTGCCGAATTGATTCGTCACATGTCGCGTGACAACAAACACGGCGACGCATCGCGAAATCAATGGCGTCGCCCGACACAGCCTCGAATCCACGATTTCTTTTTTGTTCTTTCAGCCTCGAGATCATCAGGTGTCGAGAGCGATAACTTCCTGGCCGGACACTTGCAAGAGATCTCTGCAAGCTTGCCCGGTCACCTTTCCCTTTCTATTTAACGACATATCGAGAAGGGGCCAAGAGAGAAGGAACGCGCGCGAAGAATGATCGCGATAGTATCCCGTCGGATTCTTCGCTGGCAAGAAAAAAAGGGAGATCGGGTAGTCCTTTGCAACAAACGCTCAATTTTAACGAGTCACCAAGCCGGGGAGTACGGTTCGACTTCACAACTTTAATTGGCACCCGAATATTTGCATGGCTTCTCGTCTTTCCTCTCGGAACCCTATCCTATCTTTTTTACTCTCTTATCATCGCACAACATTCCACTTCATCGAGACGCAAAGACGCGAAGCATTTATTAATTCTTAATCATAATTAGCATTTTAAACAAAAGTCAAACGGAGCTCTTTTCTTCTCGCAATTTATCGAAGATACTTTTATGTTTTGATTCTTTAAAACTCTTAAGCTGGAAAATACATTTTATAAAATGTATTTTCAACTAAAGATAAAAATGACTATTATTTTTATTATTATTATTATCAATATTTATTATGAACTATATATTATTATGGAATATTTAGTACCAAAATAAATTCGGAGTTTTACTAAAGCAAAACGTAATTAAGTATTCAAATATTTCTCAAAAGACGTATTTGCCATGCGCAGTTTTCAATATTTTCGATTAAGATTCCGAACATCACTTTTGATATTTACATAATGCCCAATTTCTACTTTTCGATTCGAAGGTTCACGCATACGGAGTGACTTGTCGGTATCCAGCTTGCTTACGTATTAAATTAAGTATATGCAACTAGCGTGTGCGCTGCATATATTCATGCCGACTTGCATCGCTATCGGAGTATCAATTTCGAATAGAGTCGATGCATCTGACCGGTTCCCTATCTCTTCCTCTCTCTCTCTCGAGGGTTCCGCAGGGGCTTCCACGGCTAGTTTTCTCGGGGTCACGAGGGAGTAAATAAATTCAGCGAATAATTCCGTTGGGTAGAACTTCCCTGGTGACCGGTATGGGCGTGTTAGCATCGGGGCTATTCAAGCGAGTCTGCGGTAGCCTCGGGACATCACGAGCAGAAAAGCACGCTCTTTCCTTCGCCTTCTCTTTCTCCTCCTTCCCACCGTATCTTACCTCCCGTCTTCTTCTTCGTTTTAGTCAGGTACGTTCTTCATACGTTTCTCATCTCGATTCTACAGAGACCTTTCTTGCGCGAATCGGACTTCGTGCGAGATTCTAATGCGATATTTCCGCGTCGATAAAACTTTGCCTTTTATTTCAACATTTGAAAATTTCGTTGCGATTTAGTCATGCAATATTTTATTTCTATAATCCGATTATCTCCTAATCATTTAATTAATAAAAGTTGATAAGATAATAAAGTAATAATAAAAATGTTGCTATAAAAACTAGACAATATATTGCATAATTTCTTTTATATTATGTTTAATATTTTATTGATTCAGACGATTTGTGTATCGAACAGTAAAAGCGTTCTAATCCTCCGATTTACAATATTTAACTCGCGATCTTTGATCCTGAGATCGCCTGATACTGGTTCTGCAGCAATTGCACAAATGTTCATCATGCAGAACGGTGCGCAGCTTTAACGCCATATTTATACGCGCGAGTCAGATTGTATCTCGACGATCTCACTTCATTACCGCGGACGTACTTTGTGAATCTAGAATCTCAAAGCTCTAACATGTAACTGTTGATTCGCACCCGTAGACTCTCGATGACCTCAGATCGATGATGATCTATACATTGTATACATTGTATACATTGTAGAAGAAAAAAACTTTAGATTTCAAAATCAATGATTAAAAAAAACAGATATGTGTTATGTTTAGATGTTTATGAAAAATCCTAAGAAACCACGAATGTAGATAATACGCGCGAATATGCGTATGTCCTGAGATTTTACTTTTCCAAAATATCTAAAAACGTATAAAGTCTCAAAAAACTAATTTTTGAAGTTTAAAGGGTAACATGTGATTAAAGGAATTAACATTGCAAAACGAAAAAAAATATTTTTAGAAAAATGAAAGATACAGTGAGAAAATCTTGGGACAAAGGAATTTCATGCCAAGTTTTCTTCAAAAATGATACTGTTGCAACAATTGTCTCATTAAGCGGATATTTTCGACCTAAGTAAGTTGGTCATGATACGTGCTATCTCGCCTGCGGCAATAATGTAAAAGCGTAATATCATTCGTATATTCGTATACAGCACGATAGAACTGAAGGCCCGACCGACCTAAATTTTAAATTACTTTTTGATCGCTGCTTTCAACTGGCTAACTAACTAAGAAAACTATTTAATCGAGAAACATCGAAGGTTAAATGTAATTGGAGAAAGTATATCCAACGGCAATAGCTAGCTATATTATGCATATTCTTATTTTAATGTAAATGTTAATCTGTGTTGATTTCGTTTAAGTCGTTTCTACATTTTATTGTATTCAATCGAAATATACAACGCACATTACATATAATAAACTTCAAAAGTATTTTAATATATTAAATTTATTATTATCTTGCGCTATTAAGATTATACACAAATATTCTAATTTATCTAAGTACTTTTTCAACCATGAATTGTTCACTAAATAAATATTCGCCTTAATAACGACATCCATCGTGTCAGATTTATTTCACTTTCTGCACACGTGTTAAAGCAGAAACGAGTCGATCAAGTACATTCCTCCTCGCGTGCCGGAGTTTTTCCGCGCATGCTCATAAATGAGCAAAAACAAAATAGAAACTAATAGGATTATAATTCAACGGGCTGCAGAAGCTTAGAAATAGTGCTCGCGGAAGTGAGACCCAGAAACACGAGGGAAATAAAGGTTTAACGCCGACAAAAGCGCGCCTTTTCTCCCTTTGCCCTCAACCCCTATGTTCCAGGCGGCATCATCTTTTTTTTAGCAGGTCACGTACCTCCCTTATTGCGGCACGTTCGAAGGAACCGGTGCATAGGTGACTGCTCGATTATATACCGGTTTACCGGCCGGCTCGTACCGGCCTCCGGAAGGGAGACAAGGAGATCTTCGTTTTCCCGCATATTATCGCGCCAACATCTCCCGCGATTATTATTCTTATTCGCGGTGAAGGTCAATTTCTCTCGCCGAGTACGCATCGCTGTATGACGATAAGATGCACGGTGATGAATATAATCATAACATAATGGATCTCCTAATATTATATATAAGTGTATGAATATATATTTGATATGTGTAAGAGAGAGAGAGAGTGAGCGATAACTATTACATAAACTAGCAACAAAGAAAAATGAAAAAATTATTTAATTTCTATTAATTCTTTTGTTGATAGGATCTGTTTTGTTATTTAAAAAAATTTGATATTCCATGAAGAGATTCTTAATGACTGCTGCACAATTCGTCGCGACAGAATGGCTGATAACCGATGCAACGTTTTAGAACACATGATAATACACCGAAACCAACCACTTTGTTTTTCGAAGAAGTAATTCTGCGCGACTTGTGCGAGCAACGAAGACGAGTAACATGAGAAATGAAACATGAGACAAGAGCGACGGGAAGAAGGAGAAAACAAACGGATATTCAGGTACCATAATGCGATTACGACATTAACGAAAGATTCGGGAACGATGGCCACCGCAGACGAACCGGATGTTTCGTAATATGTTCTTCAAAAAAGATAATTTCTGAATTCTTCTTGAGTTGTCTCATAACGATACTAAATTTTAATCTGACGTGATGTTTTTTAATCACATCTGAATACATCACGTTCCTAAAAAATCTTACAAAATATTACACATTGCATAAAGTTTATAGAAATAAACAGCGATTTTTCTTCATAAATTGTGATGCTTTTTGTTCTATGTCGCAAAAATCAAACAGAATTATTCCTTCCACAAATCATTGAACTAGTGCCTACTTATTGAGGAATTGGAGATGAAGCAATAATTAATGTCGCGATTAATATGCGATTTTATTCGGAGTACAATAAGATCTAAAATTCATATTCTTATTGATTTTCTCACTTTGTTTTCATCGAAATATTTTCGCTAAATTCTTTTAAAAAGAAATGCAAATGGTTGATGCAAGATACAGTTTTTTCAACATTAATAATTAATATTTTATTATTTCTTAATGTTAAAATACTATTAAAAATTATATAATTAAAATATTAAAAATAATATTTTTTTGATAATTATACCGGTTTCAATTTTTATGCAGCAACCAATGCAAACCAATTCGATCCGGTCGGTGTAAGCGCAAGATGCTATCAATGATCAGGTACACCCTTTATACACGATGTGGTGGCTCATTAAAAGTCCGCTCTCGCGGCCTGTGACGAGAAGACAGGAAAGGACAGAGAATTGCTGCCGACTCATTCGTTATCTGCCGTGTTTTGCTCGTGTCAGAACGAACTTGCGGCGTGTCGTCGACGTGTGTCGTCCGGCGTGTGTATCGAGCAGGCGTTAAGTTAATGGGACTCCGGCAGTAGACGGAGGAACGATCGGCCTCAGATAGATATGAAGTATGGGATCGATCCTGGCACTGGAAGCCGAGAACGAGTTCTTCTGGTTGTTTTCGCGCGCGTGGTCATGCCGGTCCGGATATTCTTGCAGCGAGTACCTAAGCCGCGAAATTGATATTTCGAAGATGCTCGGTAGCGATTCAGAGATACGTCTTGATGCCTCAGACACATTGTCAGGACACTTCGTCAAGTGACATTGGCAAAATGCTTGTGCGAATAGAAAAAATTAAATTGAATTAAAATTTAAATTAAAAGATCGTAATCTTTTTTGAGATTTTTGTACAGCGTAACCAATGACAAACAAATAAAAATTAATAATTTGGGTTTTAGAAAAATTATAATTGAGGATTTATTTCAAAATTCTGATACTAGAAATTAAAGATGTGATCATCAATCGCGTGATTTAATTTATGATCTTACCCTGAATCTCTGATACAATTAAGAGAACTGTGTAACCTTTCACTTTCTCTAACCGAAAAACAATTTCCAGCAATTCGATTACCGAGGGGATTGCTTCGGTTTTCACGAATACGACTCGCGGTAACAAACCGGCCATTCATCGCGGGATTACGGCTCGAAGAAAGCGTAATTGAAGGTGCTAATTCCCGAGCCGCGCGCTCATAGCTACAATAGCCTGAATTACGCGGGAGAACGCTCGATAAGCGTGTGATGGAAGACGGTGGTGGCTACCAAAGAATCCGGGAAAGAAGGCGAGGACTCACGCTGACGTAACGTAATGTGCGGCGTTGCGAGTGCGTGCGAGCAACAGGTGCGCTGGATAATAGGTAATGCGGCGAGAAGCAATGAGCTTCCGGTGCATCCTCCACGGCCATTGAAACAGGGATGCAATTAAGTGTCTTTGGGAGGCCTTTAAATCAATGCAACGCATCCTCCGCGCGCAATCCGCCTGCGCGCGCGGAAACAGCTGCGAGTTCCCTTTTCTTCCTCTCCCTCTTAATCCTTTCCTCTCCCTTTCTTCCCTTTCCCTACATTTATACAAGCCGCAATTGTTAATATTGCCCTGTAATCTTCCTACGACGCATTACGCAATCATGTCTCTCTCGAGAATTTTTATCTCCATTCTTACCGCGCGACGATTAACGTTGAATGCAATCGTTTGATTTTAAATCTCATTACCGTAATAGACATCGTACATTCACGACACCATCTGACGTCGAAAATTAGTTACATACACAATATTTTATTGAATTAATTCAATTAATTTTTTTTTCTTCCCGACCATCTTAGCTTTTCTAAGCGCGCTGAGAGCAAAAAATATTTATCTCGGACTGAAGTTGAAGTGTCCATTTTGAAAGCTTACTATCTTCACGGGGATAAAGATAGCAAATTAATGATCTTGCTGTTTTGCAAGATCAATGCACCAAATTGTCAAGGTGAGATATAGCAAGCCGGAATCCTGTCTGTTTCTACGAAAGTTTATTTATATCAGAATACCCAGAAGAGATAGGGCAGGAATGTCGCCAGTTTCACATGACCGATTCTGTTTCGCTCGTAGTTTCTCGAAAGCTATTCTCGTTACATTGAGGCATTGTGTTAGGTTATCTTCGACTTAAAAATTTTGTATTAATGGCTATATAATTTTTAACATACATTTTAAGAACAGTATATTACAGAATTGAATATTACGATAATAAAAAAAAAAATATGTGTAAAACCCCGAATATTTTGAATTAATTATTTTGTTCTAATTTATTTAGAAACTACATTTTCTCCATATTAATTTTATCAAAATGCAGATAAGAATCTCTGGCGAAGCGGAAGCAATCAGCTCGTGAAAATGCCGTGTTCGTTATTCTCCGACCAAAAGGATACTCGATCGAGAGGTCGAAGCGTTGGGGCACAAGATTATCGACCACGAAATCTGCATAGGCAAAAGTCGTGAACCATTAAAGTCGTCGACTTAAAACGATTTTACAGCGTCCATAAACCATTACAATCTCACATAGCGTTAATATTACGCAAAGATCCGGATCAGGATGTAGTGTGTTCGGAATAGCAGGTGCCCTTCGGCAAAATAAACGTAACCCCTGTTTTTTATTTGCTTCTTCAAAGTGAAGAGTAACTCGAGACTCTGTGGCATACTTCGATAAATCTACCGTTCAGTTTCGCGATAATGTTTGCACAAAGATATAAGATAGTAAAGCAGGAAAGGATTTCTGCCGAATGAGTTATTTCACTTCACCACATGACTTAGCAATCAATTTTCATTGGCTATATTTAAAATAACTTTAAGTTAAAATTTTGTTAAGAAAACTTAATATAAAAAATAAAGGAATTATGAAATAACATCTAATCAGAATTTACTTAAACAAGACCAGCTAAATCAGAGTTGAAATATTTTATTTACTTTGTTTGTCAAAAATCGATTTTATAAAATATTAATATACAGCAAATGCAATCAACATTCCATCTCGTTTTATGAGTATCTTCTTCTTTATTCACAATAAACTGAACATCCAAAATAGTAAAATCCGAAAAATATGAAGAAAACAATACGGTAAATATCAAGGAAATTATAGCCGTAAATCGAATATAATCGTATTATGTAAAATTTTGTATACTACAAGATCTATAAAAATTCTATCACGGATTAATGAATCTTCCCCCAAATAGATTTTCTATGTAAAGCCTGCAAAGGCTGGTATGTATATCCCGCAGCGAGAACAACGAAAGGCATCTGCTTTCTTCCGATCCGAGGAATCTAAAGGGTTTTACGATCGCGCGACCGACCGTAAACTTGTACCAATGAGTGAACTGAAATAAATAATATCACGGAGCGAGCCACGCGCTCGTCCGGCAACGACGCGCATTAAGGTTGAATAGATAATCCCGATCTCTCGTACGAAAGGGACCGCGGGGATCGTAAAACGTCCCGTTAATGGGAATACGCGCGACAGTGTGCAGGAAGATCAGCTCGACGGAACTACCGTGAATTATTGTGAACACGGTATAAACGTTCCGCGGAATCAGCGCGACGAAGAACGTACGTTTGAATGCAGACCACCTGCGGAGTTGAACGGTTGATCGATAAGAAAATATCTCTGCTATTGGTATGTGACTGACGTTAGAAATGAAATGGAGTCTACGAGGGGACGTAACTGGAATTTAAGAATAAAATTGCGTACTACCCAAGTGGCGTGCAAGTATGCCTTGGAAGTCAGGCACTCGATGAAATACGTGCCTAATGCATTTTCAACACCGTTCAGTATTCACAAATTTTTGTATGTCAGTATTGCACGTGGTATTTAATACATTTGAATTAAATTTCTGTTGAATATTTAAAAACGTGACGTATAGTGGATTAATTATCATAAAAAGTGAAACCGCTTTTAAAATGTTGCAATAAACAAGAATTTATCGCACGGTTCTGGCGGAAATAATGGTAACGCCAAAGTGAATCATTTGCCTTCCGAGGGATCAGTAAAATCCGTAGGCTGCATATAATTTAATAAAGAAATTGGTGTTGTCCGCAGGACGATTTCGGCCATGAATCGCGTGCAGTCATCGTGAAAAATATCTATCCGCAAATCGGATCGAGGAAACGACAAAAGAAAACGTGAAAGAAGATAAAAAGCAAGCGCGAAAAAGTTGCGGGAGAAACCAGCGAGCGAGCAGTCAACCGCATGCAAGAAGAAGTGAGAAAGATTCACCGCAGAAATATCGAATATCGTTGTTCTCGCTATTCTCGATGCAATGCTGACTTGAAGGAAACGCAGCTGCATCGAGCTACATAAGAGAAATCCTCATGCAAGTGTCTCACAAGTCTAACAAAACAAAAAGAAAGAAATGTGTTTTAATTGGTTTAACACAATTTTTTCAGAATCTGAGACCAGCATTCGACAATCGATCGTTGACGGAGAAGATGCGGATTTATGTTTCCAGGAAATAGCACTTATATACAAGAGGAGGCGATACGGTATCCGTAAAGCTGCAAGTGTCGGCGTTTTTTGCGGGCTCGCGAGCGAAACCGGTAGGCGTTGGTTTTTTACCCACTAAGCGGGATTATCGAAATAACGCGAAATCGATTCTCGCACGCTCGCGGGATGCG
>VBVQ01003653.1:0-17821 GCA_011636635.1 Tetramorium simillimum
TGCAGTCAGAAGTAAAAATAAGTTTTTAATTTCTAATAAACTTTTTACAGTGTATACACTTTATACACTGTAACAAACAAACTAAGGAATTATTTTTAACTTTTACACTGCAAAATTTGAAATAAATTAATTTAAAACGATTAAAGTGTCTCAAAAATACATGTAATTTTACACAAATTTTTTTACAGTGCGCATGTATTAAAGTTACTCTTTTTGGGTGTATAATCTATCAGTCAATATATGTAGCACAGGTCTGTCTAATATTTTACTCGCGAATTATGCTCCTCTCGATCGTCTCGTGAAGAGCGAAACAGAAGGAAAGCAAAAAAGATAGACTCCGGAGCCAATTCTCTGTCTCACTGTACGAAATGATAGAGCGAGACAGAGAGTAAACAAACTGGAACAGATGCCGGAGAGGCGAAGGAGACGATAAAAAAAAGTGAAAACATTTAGCTCACGGTTAAAGTGTCGAACAGATTTGCATTATAGCTGACCTCATCTGAATCATAACTCACACATAATTTTAACTGTTGAATAACCACCCTTCGTGCGACATCGATACATTCAGCCTTCCAATTAATTTCCAAGATACATTAAAATGTTTCGCAGTATTTACGGGACACCCCGTATCCGCGCGACGCGGCAATGCAAAATCCGCGCCCCCCTCCGTTATTGTTTAATCGCCACCGTCATTTATCACCGCGCATTTATCCGACTGGCCAAAAGTTGAAAGGGCTCGGCACGAGAACCCGAATTTGGCGCAATTTTCGGATCGTTAACCAAGCGAGAGGTCGAAATAAAATACTGTTCTCCGCTGTTCGGCCGGCGCGAAAATGCGCCGGGGATAATTAAGCGTCCGTCAAACCGCGCGGTCGCGTGCGCCGCGAATGCCGCGGCGCGGCGGCGAATCCTTACAAATAAATACATAATTACGCGGGCAAGCGTGATAAATGGATTCACTCACCGATCCGTGTCGACGCACCGTCGATGCCGCCGCGCGGCTTCGCTCTCGGTCCATCGGCGTCAAACGCCGCTCGCACGAGGTTGCCGCGCCGTATCAATTTCGTCCGGGGCGATCTCTATCTCTCTCACTCGCGTGCGCGAACGCGTCCGGAAAAAAACTGCGGGCTAATCACGGCTACCCGATATTCTATTCGACACTCCCGTCACTCGCGCGTGAATTCGCGCACTTCGAGCCGGCGCGCACGACAAATGGCGGCGGCGGCGGCGGCCGTCCGGCGACTCGAAACCGAACCGAAGCGAACCGTGGCGCGAATCGACGCGAAACGATCGCGCAAACGCGACCCGAGCACCGGCGAGAGCACCGTCCAAATTACTCCGCATCGCGCTTCGACGCGACGGTCGACCGGCAACACTTCCATCCCCGGGCACTACCGATACGCGCTATCGGCCACGCGCGCGATGCACTTTCGACGCGGCGCGAAGCGCGCGGCGGTCAGGTTAAGGCCCGGCGACGCGCGGCCGAGCGCACTGTCGGAGACGGACGACGGCGGAAGCGCGAAAGCTCGACTTTTCCTCGCGACCTTTTCGCGGAGAGGAAAAGGCAGCGCGTTTCGCGGCCTCTTGCCCGGACAAAGCGCGAGAGGCGCGGACGGCGCTTCCGAATTCATCCGAGCGCGCCGCGCCGCGGTGCGAACTGAGCGGCGTTTCGGAAAGCGGACGCGGCTCGCCCGGAAGTCGGGCGGTGGGGACGGGCACTCAGAGCCAAGGCGCGTATACGTAGACGCACGGTGCGCTACGTATTTGTCCCCCCGCCGCCCGACTCTCGGGTAAGCCGCGACTGTTTTCTGGAAGCTGGACGAAACGCGGGTGGCGCGACGGCCGCGCCTGCGCACGCGCGTCGGAGCGACCTTCGCCGCATTCAAAAGCAAGTTCGCCGGCCAACTTAGGTTGGTTGATGTAGTACCCGTATTTGCACCGACATTCGCACGGAAATGAAATAAAGAGAGGCTTGACCGCGAGCGATGTTCGCTTATGAGAAAGTGTTTCGGTACATCCAATCTCGATGACAATTTCGGGATCCGTCTCGAATATCCGTTTCGATTGGGGATAAGCGAGACGAGAGACCGTAGAATGAAATTATCCGAAATATATATGTTATCGTCATTATATCTATCGTACGTATGGGATTTCGCGTCTCTCGACATTCCATCCGCGATCTTTTCCTTCTCTTTATCCTTTGCCTACTGTCTCCGCGGACGGCCCCTTTATTTTGTCGTTCTCTTTCCCCGCCGTTACGCAGTCGTGAAGTTAGACGAAACTCGTTATCGGATAGAACGGGCGATTACCGCCTCGTCTCGAGTTGGCGCTCGACTTTTAACGCGATTATACGTCGCTGAAAGGCTAAATTGCACGGTGCAACGGGAGTTAACGCCCGCGAAAACTGCAAGTTCGAGCGATGCGCCCCGGGGAAGAGAACGGCGAAAAATAGCCGACAAAGCGACGCGAATCGCGGAAAAAGGGTGTCGCGCGTTTCTCTTATAACTTGTAGGGAATCGCGCGATCAGGACGTCCGATGTAAAAGAATTTTACAAGTGAAAATTACAGCAGCGGAATTGTGCCAGCACCCACAGATGTTGAGATAAAAAGATCTTGTAATCTAGATTGTTTTTCTCAGACAAATAACATCCCATATAGAGTCACCGGTAAATACAATAAAGTCAACGCTTGGCCAACGCTTGACCAACGCTTGGCAGTCAGGTATTGGGCCCGAGTTGTCATCCGATACTGCGGCAGTACCGTGCCAGACGTTTATCAGTACTCCGCCAGTACTGCAACTCAGGCAACCATTACCGGGCCGGTACCGGGCCGATTGCGAAACCCTATATGGGATTTCAATGTATTACACGCTTCTACAAGTATGTCTCTTCGAGACACTCGAGTAACAAAGTAGAAAGGGAAAGAAGCCTGCAAACGGGGAACATAGTGAGGCTAATACAAAGCAAACGTCCCGAAAAATCCCTCGTGTTTCATAAAACTGTTCTCGCGGCGCTCCCGCGTGCTTTATACGGCTCCGTGCCGCAAATAGACCGAAGAAAAGCCAAAGGCAGAAACGAGAGAGGTAAACGGAAGCTCGATAGGTCGAGCCAATCGCTCACCTGCTCAACCAATCGCACACCTGTACTCGCCCTCCACGAAGCTAAACCAATCGGGCCTCCGTACGTCTCGTTGTTTGGTCAGTTTACGAGCTCCCGCGCTCCACGGATATCGATTACCGATTGCCTCGGCGGCTATCGCTTCCTCCTAATACTGAAAAATGGACCAAAGCCTTTGCGCGAGATCGCCGGCGAAGAAGAGCGAGCGCGAAGCGCGGCTATCGCCGTGGAATTCTCTCGACGCGCCCCGAGACGAGATCCGATGGAGGACCTCGGAAAGAATGCTCAAAGTTTCCGCCCGCTTCCGGTCCGCTGGCTTTCGCTGATGGCTGCAATTAGACCTCTGGCCATCCTTTTGTAGCACACGCGCACGCACACAACGTACTGCAGACGAGAAGATCGACCGCCGCCAGAAGAGTAGACCGTGAACGAGAATATCCTCTCCAATTGAAAGCGACCTTAAATTTTGGAAAAGTTAATGAATTAGAAAAACGACTGGAGCAGACGCACTCGCCCCTCTCCGTTTTTCTCACGTCGAAAGCTTTCGGCTTAACATTGCGACCTGATTAATATAACGGATGGAATTTCTATATTAATTACGCTTAAATATGTTACCGGTCGCAGTAATCGATCATTGTTAAAATTTTAATTGCTTTGTATTAAAATTTCTCGAGAAATTTATTCTATCCGTACGGAAATAATAATTAGAACGTAAATTATAAATCAATTTTAATAAAATTATAGTTATAATAAATTAAAATTTCGAAGATTATTGTTATTCTTATTCTACTGTTTTATATGAGTTCTGAGATTTAGACGATAATTATAGTTGCAGAACATTATATTTATTTCTCATCATAATAAATCTCTTACTTGACTTTTTGCTAAGTTCAGACGAAAGTATACGTACCATTATTAAGAGAAATTACTAAGAGATAATATAAATTGCAATAATTTCAAGATCATAGTGTTTGTAATTACACATGTATTTCACTGACGGAGCCTTTATAGCTCCGCCTACAAATTCTCTCTTTACGTTTCGCCCTCCAAATCGTTATAACAGATACCCTATTCCTATGCAGCGGTTCATTGTGAGGAACATATTGTCTTATCGAGCACAGAGCAGTTACAAAGTCCTATGCTTCACGGTAGCTATTCCGCTGGAAGCAATTCCGTTTAAGATACCACGTAACAAAGGCCTGTTTATACTCGAAATATCATGACAAATTTTCGTTGAACGATTCCCGAATCGCTAATCGGGCGAAAGGGCAAGAGAGTAAGAAAGCTCTTGCGAGGAACAGTTGCACGTACAAAATTTACTCCATAATAAAAACCGCATGACGGATTTTTGCATGCGGTACCGCAATGCCGGAAGATTTCCCAGTTATTCGATTTCCTGTTATTAACTACGTAACTATGATCTCTAATATTACGTAGAGGCAGAGTTTCTGCGCGCGGTCCAAGCTCTCTCGAAATTATGTTATTCTGTAATAAATAATACGTCTTCCTGTATGCCGCATATAACTGCGTATGCGCTTTCAATATAATAATACTATTATCACGAATATTACAGAGATTACCGTGTTGCCTTCGAGGCAGTGTCGATACTTCCCAGACAGAATAAAAATTATAATGACATTATATTGACATCAAAATAACTCTAATGCAGTGATAAAATGACATAAACATAATAATGACATTTTGGAGTCATTTTGATATTATTTTGATATCTTTGTGATTTCGTGTTTTACTTAGGTTGAATAAATGATACTAATGAACTACTAATTATTAGCGCGGAATTACATCTAACTGTGACAAATGCCGTGACTAAAAAATAAATTGCCTGATATAAAATGCCTGACAGTTTTTTGAAAAAAACAAAAATACGAAACCTTGACATCACGCAAAATAACGCGCATAATGTAGATTTGCAAGCTTTTAGATCTGTCGCTGATTCATTAATGATACATTATTATTATTTACAACAAACTGTTGGAAATGTGCTGGCGGTTTCATAGAAATATTTATCTTTGCAAAAAACATTTATGTTTAATATTTTAATTTTAGAGAGAAAAAGAGAGAAAAACGGTTAAATTAGTTCCAAAAATATATTAATTAGTACTAAAAGTATGTTTGTAATAAATCTTTTAATTTCCTTGAAAATTAATAGTTCTTTCGTGTTTGTTTACGGATAAAATTCAAATTTTTAATATCACAATGATTCCGTCATATTTAATCAAGCATAAAACTGACCAATCAAATAAAAATGTCTTAGTTTCTTTAGATTTCTAAATTGATAATATACGATTCATAGATATTGTAGGTTTTGTTATTTTGTTGCAATGTGGGTTACTCTAATGCACGTAAGAATATCTGGACGAAGAGTAGAACTCCTAGGAATAAGAAGAGAGAAACCTGAAGAGTGAGGGAAAAATTAATATTGTCTCAGATCATAATCCTCTTTTCCCCTTGAGCTTCAACCTCGGGGAATTATGCTCAATACAAATGATTCTACGTCTACGAGTTTATTTAGACAGCATCGTTCATTCCAGGAGAAACAGGACAGGCAATCTAATTGGCAAAGGAAAGCTTGAGAGTAGACTCATGTTCCACATGGAATCCGTCCACCGACGCCTCTACATGCGCAAAATGTATGCGTTGAACTACGTAGTCACGAGATTTCCAGCGGGTAAAACACGACATCCAAGATTCTGTTCCGTGCTACCTAAATTATTATTTGGTTTTATTCGCAATCAGTGTTGTGCCCATAAAATGTAATTGCACAACAAAGCATTATAAAAATAACATTTAAAATTTGAAATAATATTATTGCCTAAAAAGATATTAAAAATGTACAATAAAAAGAATAAAAAATATATGTTATTCGTTTTAATAGAAATAAAATTTTTTTATTTGACAAATTTTGTCTTACTGTACGCGGGTACGAGTAAATTTTCATGATCGTGAAAAGGATTCTGGAGATAATTGAAGAATATTGACATTATCGGCCATTCTAATGATATCGAAGATAAATTAACGAGAGTTTTAATAACTTATCCAATCGTTTATCTTATCATCGTTTTATCATTAAAAATGTATTAAATTTTTTATAGCTCTCCGATAAAAATTATAAGAGATAAAATGAAGAATTGACGTGTAAGTTATCATAAATAGATATTTTCTATTTTTTAGGTAACAGAATATTTTTAATTGAATAATAATTTAAAAATAATGTATATATTCTTATATGTAAAATAAAATATAATATTATATATCATTAGTTTAAATATGACTTATACAACATCGTTATCAGATACTCGCAGCGACAAACTGCAAAGCGAATTGCTCCATGTGAGATTACACTGCGAAATGTGTCGCGATAAATATCACGACAAAACAGTATACAAAGACAATCAATTATTTTCTAACCGTTGGATTATCTGTCTACGCGATTGATTGACTCTCACTACTCCCGAACGTGTCGAGATATTGTTTGTTTACGAGGTGAATATCTCATGTGGTTTATCCATAAAGATTGGAGCGAAGAGAGAGAATACTAGATTGATGTTTCGGTCTCAATTTAATGATGATTATTTTTTGAAAAATAATTAAATTTTAATGCGTCGCGCTTCGATAATTCGGAAATTATTTAGCTATTGTTTTCGCATCGAGAGCGCGATTGTGAATTGCGCGATTTGTATAACGGAATGCGCGGATCAAATAATTTCAGTAATGGAATACAGCGATGTGTCGATCGTTTAGTTGCACTTTTATTTTGCAAATTTCATGCGCTCGAATTATGTAGCAAGTCTCGAATAAACGATTGAATAGCGATTACTTCGCGTGTCGTATTATTTCTTAAAATGAGATCGCGACACACACATAAATAACATATGCATTATTTAAAAAACTTGTGATTGAATATGATATACGTTCGGCATAAATTTCCTTTACTCTTTGAACGTTTTGTAGCGATTAAGAAAGGTTGGCGCTGCTGGCAGCCGGCTCACAGTAGTACGAACCGTAAATTAAGCGGACGTGTACACGTATTAATGAATTTTAATATTATTTTATATAAATTTGAACTCTAGAATTATATTATCGAGATCGGCACTATTGCGAATTGTAACTGTATATTTAAAATAACTTTAAGATGTCGATAAAAGAAAGTATTTATAACTATGTCAACATTTAAAAACATTTGTACGTTACAACGAATTTCCATACTAAATATTTTACGGTTACGGTCAAAATGTTAAAGCACTATTCAAGAGTTAGATAAATAAAAACTTAAAATTTTGGAAGATTAAATTTAAATTAAACTTTCGAAGCGATAGTTACTAAAAATGCTATAAGTCATAATCAAAAGAATAGGAATAAAAACGCAAGAATTGCAGGCATTTAAAGTAAATTTTAATGTCAATTGCAAATAAGAAATAAAACTAAAGTTGCCAGGACTTGGGGGTCTTTGTTCTTTATATTTTAAATTCGATCCACTGTGCGGCGGCCGTTTGGCTCCACTCGACAGCAGTCGGCGATGCTGGGCGACTCAGCGACTCGGCGCGGCGCGCGTCACTGCCGCGCTGACTCATTATTACTGTGTACCACTTCGTTCCGACTGTTGACCGTTCGTCGAGCGCGCAGCTAGCGAAGTTTCGTGTACCGAAACGCGGTCATATTTTACGAACTATTACAAGTTATCGACTCACGCGAATAGCATATCGTCCGGGATATGCCCGCGCATTTTCCGCGCTGTTTCATTTTCCTATTGAGATCGCAATATTGCTGACAGAGAGTTAATAGGCAGCGAGTCGAATCTCGTAAAATTATCGGTCTTTAATAGTATCTCGTCGATGTATATGTATAAGCAAAAAAACAATAATACGATAAAAAAATTTTAATAACGCGAGATTATACATGCAGCATTTAAAACTAGAATTTTACTAAAATACACTAGCTATTGATCATATATTGATAATTAAATCGTACTTTTAATTGTCTCTCTTTCTCTTTGTTCTACAATTATTACTTGATGGCTAATCAAACCTGGATGATAATAAAAGATTGCAATTTTAAATGAAAATTGAAAATGATCAGATCTTAAACATATGTATATAAATATATTTACAATGCAACGGAATAATAATAAATTATAAGATTTAAAGTACTATCTTATAAATTATATTAAGTTTAAAGTTAATATAAACTAATTGTAAGTATATGCACATCGCGATTGTGACTATGCATTGCAGGATTCAATCATAGATCTATTTATTTGCATTGTTTTGTTCCAATGATTTAAATAATAATTAAAAAGAGACTTACTAATTGTTAAAATAAAAGTTTGAACAATTGATCATATTGCTATATTTATGAAGGAACGAATTTAATATTAAATATAAAAATTTGTATGGAGAAAGTGAAAAAATTTATCTTTGTTTCAGAATTGGAAAACCAGAAATAACGTATTCCATTAATATTATTCTTTATTTTTATATTTTAACCCTTTGATTATTAGCAGTATTTATTGTCATTTGATGAAAGTTTTTACAAATAAATTTTAATCAATAAATTTATTAGTTACAATCGATAATATAAATGGCTGTTAAAAATATTTTATAAGTGATAATTTTTACACATCTTTTCAGAAAATCTTAAAGATATCATTGAAATGTAACGTTTTAGTAAAGTCTTAAAACCGTAGTTTAACGACCTATATATTTTATATTTATCAACAGCCGTTTTTCAGTTATCGACATTAATACATATAATTTGTTCATATATTATGCTCTATATTCAAAAAATAAAATGAATATGATAAATAAATATTATATTTAAATTTTGAAGAAAAGTGAAAAGAAGAATTTAAGAATAAGTTAATTTTTTTCTAAAAATCTGTTGATGATAAACGGTTTACTATGATAATAAAACATTACATTTATCTTCTGACGTAAATGCAAATTAAAAATTTGTCTTCTGCACGTTTACTGTAATTAGTACAAAACAATAGCGTGATACAAGCGAGAAGTAAAAAAGTCGCAAATATTCTTCTTGGAGTTCTTTCTTTAGATTTCAGTTTTTTTTTTCATTTATGGATGAAAAAGGAAAAGCAAAATAAATATTAAATAAATGTGATCCTTAATTTTTTTTCCGAAGATGCTGAATAAGTTTTTGATCTAATGATCAAAGCGACCTTCACATAGTTGATAGGAAATTCTCAAGTATTTCCATGACGCTGCAGGAAATTCCCGCGTTCAGATAATTAATCACTTTATGCAAGCGCGATATGTGATAAATACCTAGATGCAGGCGTATATTCGTTTAATTTGCATCTGCGTCATTTGCATCGAAGATTCTCATTGGACTCGAGTTGCCAGGTGTAGATCAGTTGAATAATTTTAACTTCGACGGATATGCGTGGGCGATAGCTTATACGTCGAACACTGGATCCGGGAGAATACCAGAATAGTCGGCGAAGGAAGAGTCGACTGCCGGCTCGTCAGTCTCGACGACTACGCAGTGGCAACTCGTGCCTGTTGAACCGCGCTCGAGAACGTCGCTGACATTAATATATAATCGCGAAGACCTCGATGTCGACGAAAGACGCCGGATCGTTAAAGGCAGAAGTCCCTCTCGAAAATCTCGACGTTACACAATCGAATCAAAAAGATCAAACCTATTGCTTTCGAAACTCACTAATCCGTAAAACTACAAAAATTTTTGATAGATTAAGTTTGAGAAGTTGAGTTTTCCAGGACTTTTAAATGTTCACGACTTTGGTATTGTGGTAGATGATTTATTTTTTAATTTTATTTTGATTATTTATAGGAAAGTTTGATTGGAAAAGAAACTTAATGCAATTTTCTAAGTTTTTCTGCTCGGAGAAATCAAATCTTATCATGCATGTTTCATGAAACATGGATGAAGATGGACCAATTGTAAATGTCATCGCTGTCGATCGTGTATTGTGTGACAACCGGAAATTAAATGATACGAAAATATCAAAGTATAATTGAAAATATCTTTACCGATGTGATACTGTCGCTTGTGGCATGTGAATGACGATCATGACAGATAGTGTACATCCACAAACTTTTACATTTAATAATTAACTGTATTGTTGGGTTATTGAAGAAACCTGATTTGCAATAGGATTGTTTCATTTCTCTAGGATGCTGAAAACTGCTCGAAAATGGTGTAAGTATTTTGTTTTATACTTTAATTAATTAACAGAAACAATTTATTCTCCGACGAGAATAAGAATGAGGACTGTGAAAAAAAATAAATTGAAAAGAAGCGAGAATAAAATATAAGTAAATATTATATTAATATTCTAATCGTTCAATTTAGGAGATCGTAGTCAATGCGAATAAAAATATAAGAATATGCGCTTATACATTATTTAAACAAGAAAAGTAATCTTTTTTTACTTATTTTAATTTTATGAAATGCATTTTTTCTTTACATTTGCTTTTTTATTATAGACAAACTTTTAAATGTATATTACATATACAATATTTAACAGAATACATTTTAAGTTATGACGATAATGAGTATTCAAAATCATTGTCTTCTTCGCGCGAAATTAAAAAAAATTGTAACAAAATTTGCACGAGAATATATTTTCTTTGGATTTTTGACATATATTTAATGAAAGATGCAACTTGTTTTTGTTTTATAATAATTAATAAAAAGCTTCTGAAATTAATTTTTTTTAAGTACGGTATATTCTTCCAATTTCGCATCAATTGTTACTTTTATTTTGAAAAAAATAGTCGATATATCAATAGAAGCTTTACAGCTTAACAATGCTTGTACTCTTTTCTTTTCATTTTTATTATATTAAACATTGCACGTGTGCTTCTTACCGCAACTGGGGAATTCAAGAGAATCGATAGAAACATTGAATTTAAGAGGTTTATTTAATAATTAGTGTTTATAAAACCTTTATATATATATTTTTTATATTTTATGTAAAATATTAATAATATCTAGTCATAAAATAATTAATCAGAATTTTTCTAGATTTTTTATTTACATAGAGAGATAAGAAAAACTATTTGTGTTTTACAAGCAAGTAATTATAATTACAATTAATTTTGTATTTTTATGTTTAAAAAAAATACGAATATGAAAAGCTGTACTTCTTAAAAATCTCTCTTTTTTTTATTTTTACGTACTGACCGAATAAAATCTAAAAGATTTGTCTACTTAATAGTTTTTCTTTTTAAATATACAACTTAAATATAAATATCAGTTTTTTTTACTTAAAAAGACTAAATGATGTTTTATCTGGATTATGTTATTTTATTTAATACATGATAATTAAATCTTAAAAAATAAAATATAAATAAATGTAAATAAGCGTACTAGAAAAATTTTGACAGATAACATTATTGCTCATCTACTTGCGCGAATTGTGCTCAACACAGAGCCGCTAACTGCTTTGTAAGAGAATTATCCGATTTCGCGGATAACGTCGGTCGATTACGGTGGCGTAATGAAATGATACTTCATTTTAAGAGTTCCATTGCCACTGCGTGGTGTCTCCTAATAATTGTCGGATTCCAATCAAATTCCCCGGGTACCGTTTGTCTCATTAGTATGGCGGGCTCGCTGAAATTATTCAGAAATCCAAAAGTTCCTGGAGGAAGGGAGCATATAAACTATCTTGAGAGAGGGATATTTCGACAGGGGCGGTAACATGTGCACATGGATAATTGCACACGAGCAAGAGTACATTATCGGAGAAACTCTCTCCGGTATGTTCTCCATCTATCAAAGTCGATTGTGGATTTATTTAAATAGTGAATATGAAGAAAACATTTTAAGCAACATACCTCATATTTTAAGATTACACATTTTTTCATTCTGTCCACCCTTTTATACTTTATGTTATACAGTGATGATTTCTATTTTAAGTACATTGACTGATAGATAATATTAAGAATATAATTTTCAATTTGAAGCTAATATATTTTTTTTAATAAAAAATAAAAAAAAGAACCAAATTACTTAATACATCTCATTAAGAGTTTCTTCGCGGATCAATTTTAAAGTAACGTGGCAATAAACGATTACAATTTACAGCTATCTGTGTTCTAAATCGAAGGCAGTGTTTTGTTAAACGCATTAACGAACCTGTACAAAAAAAATAAGTTCATTAAATTTTATGTAACTAGTTATCGACTTTTGGACAGGGCCATTGACAGACTGTTATTCTTATACAGGATTTCAATAATTCTATGACTTTTTTCAGTATTTTCAAGATGTCTAGGATTTTTTACAAAAAAAATACATAAAACTGTTTAGAAATTATGCCCTATCCAAAATGAATGATTAGTCAGATAAAATTTAATAAACTTATTTTTTCCATGTATTTTTATCAAGTAATGTCACTCAAAAGAATAGATTCGTTTATACGGTCTGTAAAGGAGAATAAACGATAAGCTTGAAAATCTGAGAGGATTCACAGTATTACGAACGTAAATCAAAATCACGGTATATTAACCACATAAAGTGCGTTCGCGCGTTTGCTAATGTCGATATCGAACTGGCACACGCCGCGATCACATCGCGGCCTGTCTGTTACAAGATAAAGGTTTCTCTCCATATGTGATTATGTTAAATATGCGTACAATTGAAACATTGGAAGTACAAGTGCAGACCTTGGTCTTGTTTTGTTTCAGAAAAATTTCAATTGAGTACTCAGAGAGTTACTCATTGTCAGATGTTTTAAGACATCTTATTTTTCATAATCCAAGTAAACTATATACATATATATATATTATATATATATATATATATATGTGTGTATACACATATATTGAAGTGTTTCTTGTGTTCACTTTTATTATTTTAAATTAATTATATTTATTTTTTATTACATCACAATAACTTTAAATTTATATTATTATAATATTAGTATTGTGTGAATTGGCCTATTTACATTCTCAGAATTTTAATTAGTCTTGAAATAAATAAAGTAATTAAATTTAGCTAATTTAAAAGTTTTAAATAAATAACTAACAAAACTATCAATATTCTTTTTTTTTTACTTACTCAGTCGTTATGTAATAGGAAATGTTTTATTATTAAACTAATTTAATTAATAGTTAATAATATTGCTAAACAATGCAATAGTATATTGAATATTTAAATATACTTTTTACATTCTTTACGAAATAAGTAAAATATCGGAGATTTAATTTCTTAAGCTCAACACTAACTTCTTCCAAATTATCTTTTCGATGTATATAAATTATCTCTCTATAAACTTTTTTATATATTAAAATATATTTTATGACACTAAGAATATAGTTCAAATATTGAAAGTAATTGAAATGTTTGAACCAATAAAAGATATTTCAATATATTTATACAGATTGAAAATGATATGTTATAGATATTTTGTACATTATTTAGTTTGTACCTGGAAAATAGTGTGAAATCAAATAACGTGAACGTATCGTTTTTCATAGAATCGCTGTAAAATGTGTTTCTGTCGCTCGAACCACTTTCCCTATCTGCGCAGACAAGCTGATGGATACTCGGGGACGGTATTTACATGGATATTGAGTATCACCGAAAGAATACATCGCGCGACGAGCATCAGGACGAAGTAGAAACTCCGACGATAAAATCCTAGCAAGAGAAACGTGTTACGAATGATCAATAATCAGAGTAACAGTGAATATATCTGCTCTCGCGTAGTTAAATGCGCGAGACGAGGCATCTTGTGATCCGTGTTACGTTTTGTATCATGACGTCGATTTCGATCTCCTTTGAAGTGCTATGTATGTACAGCCGTATATTGATATGCACAATATATCTGTTTTCCACCGCCATTACATAGAAATGTATTCACATACATGCGTATACAGATATAATAAATAAATATATATATTTATTTTTACATTTTTACTTATATATTTATAATACATACACATGCTCCATAAGGAGGAGTATCGGGGGATACTATTTCACATAATACATTATATTATTATGTACTTATGCACGTAATCACGAATAATTATCGTGGCTTCCGTTTTATCTGAATTCATTCGCCCATCGAACGCATTTGTATAATTAGCGGGATTAGCAATTCTGCAAAAGAGTTACGATCTTCCCACCGAACTCGTGGTCGTACTCTTAATTTTGCGCCGATAACGGATTACTCCCTCACCCCGACACATCTGCGCCGAACGCGCGGATCAGCGGTTCCGATCGATTTATCACCATCGGAACCGCGTTTGGTCCTGCGGAAATACGGTCGTCTTAAATTGAAGTCGTCGTCGTCGGGGCCGACTTCGTGAAAAGTTCCGCGTACTTCGTTGCTCCGAGGCGGAACTTTATCGACGCGCGTGAGATGTGACACCTATTTTCTTTTTTTTTTCAATCTCCTTTCTCAGAAGCCTTCTTGATGCTTTTCATTGGTAGCGGTTCGTCCACTTTTCTTAAAAATACGACGCGCGAGATTTAGCGGAACAATGGTAGGGATTTCTACACTTCTGCATTCTCTCCGCGAACGCGCATTACGTGAGTTAATTATATTAATGCCGTTTACTGCACCTGCAGCTCTATATGATGTTTTAATGATTAAATATCCACCTAATGCACGAATGTGATTTAGGTGTTGTGCTCTGGCTGTAATAACTGTTAAGATAAGAATTTATCGTTGAATATTATCATGAAGATATATCAACTAGAGGGATGATCTTAAATCAAGGGAATTAAAGGAATAAAAGTGGTATTTAGGCAAGATCCATCAAAATTAATTGCTCAGTTATAACAACTATGTTTTGCAAGCCAAATGTGTTTTAATTAGTAGTTTAGAGAAAGAAGTGTATACATATAATTATATATATAAATTCTCTCTAAATCTTGTAATTTTTATTTTG
Organism: Tetramorium simillimum; assembly: GCA_011636635.1. Taxonomy (NCBI): domain Eukaryota; kingdom Metazoa; phylum Arthropoda; class Insecta; order Hymenoptera; family Formicidae; genus Tetramorium; species Tetramorium simillimum. The sequence continues at coordinate 15,017 of VBVQ01003653.1, forward strand.
ATACCTCGATTGAAATTATATTTGTCCAGGCCTTTAGCTCACTAAATAAAATGTTTTTAATTCGTTAAAAGGCATTAAAAGGTTTTCCCATTTAAACGCGCTTTAATCTTTTCCAATATTGGAGTGTTTTTAGTATCACGATAATATTTTGTTACAGAGAGAATTTTTTTACTAAATGATTTACGTGCATTGAAAGGATGATTTAAAAGTCAGTGTTGAATTTGAAAAATTCACGTTATAGATGATTAGACGACGACTTATCTTATAAAAGATGAAGGAATACATATTAATAAGTTAATGACAAATTATGCAGTAATTTGAAAATGATGAAAATTAATTTAATTAGTTCAATAATAGAGCATATTATATCCATTATATAACTATTCACGTGAAATAATAAAATAGTTAAATCAGATAACATATTCAGAGTTGTATCTCTAATTAATATAAAAACGAAATTAATGAGACGAAACATAAAACTTACAAAGTTTCTTTCTTCAAATGATTTCTTTTGAAAAGACTCCGTATTTTTCCATTCGTATTTCGGATTGAGGTTCAAGAAGTTGAGAGGGTGGCCGGGTGAAAAGAAGGTGATAAATTCCGCGGGTACCAACAAGCGAGTGGAACTGCAAAGGGGAATGCCAAGAACTTGAAAAGTTTTGAAGTGTCGATCATGCGAACGTAAATTCTGTTCCAATAATATTCTACTTCTTCGTCGCATTTATAATACATTTTGCATGTGTTTTTTTTAGTCGAAAAAGATATTAATTCTTTAGCATGGAAATATTTCTAACGTAAAAAATATTATATTTCTCATTTATTGAGTGTTAATGTTTACGATATTCAAATGGCGATATTTTTATTTAGAGAATTTTACCAATTTGCAGGAATAAAAAGAACATTCGAAAATAAAGTTCACAATAGAGAAACTCTTGCAAGTCTTACCACGTGCAACTACGCGGTTTTTCTCTGGTCTTTAGAATTTTCAAACTCTTTAGATCGCGTCAAAGGGGGGTCGGTACGTCGATACGTACCACTTAAGCGGATACACGCCGCGGATGTTGGTGCGAACAGAAAGAAACAGGAACAGAAAAACGTGCACTTGAGATCCCTAGCACGTGCGATCCTTGTATGCACGTGCAAGTTTTCTCCGCAGACATTTTACGGTCACGCGTTTTGCAAAGCAGCCATGTGAAATTCAAACTGGATTCCGTATACCATAGTAAATATACTTGCCTCTTCCTCGGTTGTGCCGGACGAATGGCAATTTCTTCTACCTACCGGACACGACTGTCTTTTTACGTAGCCTTGAGTACAGAACGTGCCAGAATTGGCGAACAACTGGACAGATAGCGCAATTTCTCGTGAAATGTGAAATCCATCATTGTCTGTTTAAAAAGATCGAGGCACTCATGATTTATAAAGCTGTCTTCCTATAATTAAAAGCGAAAATATGCAATGAGATATGCTCATTTTTTAATTTAACAAAATTTCATTTTAAAACCTTTAAAAAAATATAACAATATCTCTAATAATTAAATAATAAATATCTAAATAGTTAATTATATGTAATGAAATACGTAATTATTAAAATAATGAATGATTTTAAAACTTCTATATTTATTAGGAAGGAATTTTGCTATAAAGGACGAGATGTCGTTATTTAGTGATCTTGTCACGTATACGAATTCATCAGAGAGAGATTCGGATGATTGAAATAGACATATGGTTCTGCAAATATGCGACAGAAAGAAATTGTATCTAATGTAGGAAATAGAAATTGCTGTCTTATTTACACAACATTTTATGAAAATTTTTACTTTTTATTTTTAGTACAAAAGTAATGAAAACTTCAGGAATACATAAAATTATCTTTTCTATGTATCTATGTTTTAATAAAAACCCAATTTACTTATTTAGTATTTTTTTTATTAATTCAATTTTCAATTTTTAGTATTAAAAAATTTATGTGATAATTGAATTTTTAATTAAATTTGTAGAATTTATATCTAAAGTTACTATCTAAAGTTCGGTAACGTTAGATCCGGCTCGATGGACCAAAAATGTTGTGAACGCGACGGATAGCAGCAGCGCGCCGTTATGAGAGCGCGATAGGAAGGCTTGAGCAGACTCAAAGCTTCGCACAAAAATAACTAAAAAAGCAGTTTATTCGTCAATGGTACACTTTACAAATAGCCTTTGCACTCGAGAAGTAAGCCGAAGAGATAATCACGCGAATCAGCTCCACGAAAAACGATGTGTCTCGACACAGTTGAAACGCGCGACTGCCGTTCGAGCAACGTAGACACTGCTTGCGTTTCTTGCCCATCGACTTTTCAGAGAGTTCGGCATGTTTTCCACGAAGTCGCGGAATGTCAAAACATGAACAGGTACTCGAATTGTCTAGAAGAGTCAAGGGGCAGCTCGTTTGTTCTCGATGACGTGTCCTTGTAGAGCACATGTCTAACGCGTAACGAGTATCGCTAGTGCGGAGCAGCCCATACGTACAAATCATCGCGAGAAATTAATATATGTATCTCCAACAATTATAATAAATCATAAATCATTTGTCATATGAGTAAAACACACAGCGCGTGACTATTGTATATCTACGTGTAATAATTGCATAATAATCAATAATAAAAATGAAATGTTACATAATTTCTGAATAAAGACACAATAATGATGATGCAACCTTGTTATTTATTTTCCATTGTGTAAATGTCAAATACAAGCAAATAGAGACGTGTAGTTTATATTTTTGTTTAACAATATATATATATACATATATATACTATTACTTAT
>VBVQ01003654.1:0-17803 GCA_011636635.1 Tetramorium simillimum
GTTATAATATTATATAGAAATTGTAATAAAAATCTGAAATTTATATAGAAAGTTTGAAAAATTTTGCAAAAAGAGTTCTAAGAAAAATTTTCACCAGAGAAAAAAATTATTTTCATATCACTATCTCGTGATTTGTATAAATAAAATGGACGTGTTCTTGCTATATTTATCGAGATAAATGCTTCCCTTGTAAATTTGTACGATACATCATTTTATTTATTATGCGAGTATAAATATATTTTTAAAGTATTACCATCCATCACGTCGTTAGCAAACGCAAGTGTCGTTTGCCATAAATCTTGAATATTAAGATTTAAAGTCAAACTCCAAAGAAGGTTGCCAAATGCCGCCGCTATCGTTATGATTGAATCGGATAGACATCGCGGCGCCGATGACTGATGAGATTCCTGAGGACTGCAAGTCCCTTGATAATCGATGACGGTCACTTTTCTGAAATATAAAATCTTTGTATTAGACATTAATAAGATCAACATAAATGACGATACAGTATTGATTTGCGCGATTTAAGAGCTAAGTTTTTAGTTAAAAAAATAGCCAAAAAATGTGTATTGATTAAAAAGAATTATTTAAAAAAAAATAAATAAATAAGTAGATGATTTTCTGTACATTTTGAACTACATGTATAAAATAATTTTCGAGTATGTATAAAAAATAATTTATCATACACAAAGAATATAAGGCTATAATGTGAAATAGCCACAAAACGTTTGAAGTCCTTCTCTGTAAAATCATTATTTGACCTTTACATATCTTTTTTTTTGAATATTTCGAACAAAATTTAAAGGACAACGAATATGTAAATAACATGCAAGAAAAAAGTATGCAGATGTACAATTCTGAAAACTTGAAATTACTGGAGAATAAATCGCATGTAGAGTTTAACAAATAAATCCAAACGAATCTCGAGGTATTTGAAAGACTGAAATACGAGAATTGCAACGAAAGATTTTTGTAATTAGTGGAGATTATCAATATACAAGTTTTATATTTTTAATAGCATTCAGAATTTAAATTAGAATTAATTCAGAATTTATATTTTAAAGATTCTTTGTATATAAATATTTTATATCTTTATAGACATAAAATAATTACCTATATATCCTATCTTGCACCAAAGAATCCATTATAGTTCCATCTATCTCACCGAAGAACTTTCCGGTATGCTCGTGACGTTCGCTTATGATAATAAATCCGTTGTTGTCAAGAATGTAACAGTCGAGTTCCTCTGAGGCGCAATTCTTTCTACATCCCGTCATACCGGTACACTAAAAAAAAGCGAGCTTATTCATCATGTCCTTTGTAATAATTACACATGGGAGACAAAGTCAAGCGTTCTACTTACCGTCGAAGTGATGTTCACAAAGTGAGTCGCCAAGGACGAGTGTTGAAATTGCAAACCCACTACCGCTGCTGGAGCTTTATGACCCTTTCCAATGAATATGGCATGGGTGGCGGTAACAAGTGGATCGGCTGTATCGGCTAATAATTTAATAATAATAGAAATAATTGATATTAGCGTTAAAGTAGATGTTTTTTACGTATTACATATGATTTAAAATAAAATATCGTTCGTACATGAACATTTAACTTATTTTAAATTACGTATATGAAACTTTAGTTTCAAGTTTCCCGAATTGTAATACAATAGTGTTTGTCAGATAAAAATTATATTAAACATAAAGAAATCTATAAGAAAATAATTATTCTCTTTTTCGATATTTCTTATTATTGTAAATTCATAAATCTATAATTAAAAGAACGATCGATAAATAAATGATAAATAAAGTTAATTCTAATAAGTATACAATATACTATTACATTTAAGTAAAATTAAAATTTATTAATTTGCTATCTTGCAGATATATGTATAGTGGAGATGAGTAAATTAAGAATTTTTTATGTCAAATCGAATCGAATTAAATTTCCTTTTTCCAATCTAAAATCAAATCAAATCGTTGAAATATAATTTTTAATTAACAATAAAATTATTGTTAAATTAAATTTTAATACGTAAATAATAGGAAAATATTTTGTAGAAAAATAAATGTACTTTAAAATAATGTACTTTAAAATATAAACAAAAATAATATAACTAATAAGATGTAACAAAAATAATATAAGTGCACATGACCATACTGTTTTACTTATTAACGGGAAACATAATTTTGTAAGATTAACAATAGATATGATTGATACAATATTTCACACTATTTAAATTCAAAATTTTCAAATAGCTTAGATTCGAATTATAGAAAAATTCAAATTCGAATCGAACCTAATCTCATCTGATTTAATTCTGTTCCTCATTCGAATAGTTCATACTTCTTTATGATATAATTATATAAATGGTTCAACTAAATTTTTAGATGCTTCAGTAAAACTGTTCTTTCCGTATTTCTCACTCAGAGAATAATATAAATAAATGCGTGTTAAAATTCGGGGATCAAAGGTAATAAGATTACCGACCAGCTGACTAAGGCTGCGGTCGACTTGACGCTACAAATGCTTCGAAGCATTTTTTTTTCTCTTTCTATCTTCATTGAAAGAAAGAAGAAGAAAAATGGTTCGAAGCATTTGTAGCGTCAAGTCGACCGCAGCCTAAGACTGACAATGAGTCGGAAACAAGACTGCTGGGCCCTGAGCCGGCCGTTGGGATTCTCTTTTGCTTGGGCAGGAGGTGGATCAGGGGCAGACTACGGGACCAGCGTCTCAGCTATTAGAAGAGAGCAACTGAGATTGGATGCAGGCAGGCTGGGACCCTATTGAAAGACTCTCCAGTGGAGGGACTGACTGACAGCATCAGATCGTTGAGTCGAAAGGTTGCCAAACTAGCGACACATGTGTTGACAGGGCATGTTGTCCTGAACTACCACGTGTACAAGTTGAGTCGTGATACACCCGACTGTAGACGGTGTGGAGAAGAGGAAGAAACAAGTCTTCACGTTTTGGGCCGATGTCCGGCGTTCACAAAACATCGGCTCTTAGTACTGGGCTCGATGACTTTGGAACCGGAACAGATAACTACCGATAGGGGACCTTCTCCACTTTTGGAGAAAGACAGGGCTCTCATAGGCGGAGGTTGTTGGAACGGGGAGACACAATAGACTCGGTCTGAGTGTCAATGGTGAAGCTTCGTTGGAGGATCACCCCCTAGTTTATTATTATTATTATTATGCATGTTAAAATACAGATATTTACCCGCATCAAACGGCACGCTGAAGACGAAGCTTTCCGGTTCTATGGAGTGTTGATCCACCGCGCGTTTGTACCATGACGAATCCATGGCTCTCGCATGCCTTTCAGCAAACCGCCTGCGTGCAAATACTTTTAGAATGCCGGTCGTGCTTAATTAATTTCGTGAGATTCCGTACACGGAAAAAAAATTTGGTTAGATCAATTAGAAATCCAGATATATTAACGAGAGTGTCTGATGAAAAATGAACGATCCATAGTTTTGATTAAGTTAACTTTGCAAGTTTGGTAATGCGTTTCTAGTGAAGACAAGCAGACAAATTCGTTTACACGTATTCTGGTGTAGGTAACCAAATAAATATGATTGCATTCTAAATGAAAGCAACAAAATGTTCTGGTTGTGTACTAGAATATTTAATTATAATAATCAGAAATTATGTTCAATTTTATCAATTATACATGTTACATTCTAACCATGCTATGTAGTCACAATAACTAGACACTTGGATATTATAACTAAATCAGCAGTAATCCAACGTCGATCGTTGTTAGAACTAAATATTCTGGTTGATTATCAGAATATTTCATTATGATAACTAGAAATTCTGTTTAGTCCAACTAAATTTTGTTAAACCAAGCATGTCTTGTTAATCCAACTGTGGTTGTTTTTTCCGTGTATTAAATCGCGTTACGTCTATCGTTTTCTAAAATTGTCCCAGGCAACGAATGAATACTACTTCACGCGTGGTTCGTAAGCACAAAATATTTATCTGATAGTCTTATCGTTAAAAATAAGCTCACGATTCCTCGTTGTTCCCATCACTCTGCTGATGCTCGTGCCACCGCAGGAGTCCGCTTCTAGTCGCGATGAAGCTCCTGGTGACGCCGAATCTACCCTTGCCCTGACTGTAATTGTAAAACACGTCATGTAAACCGTATTCTCGGTGGTACACCAAACACGCCATCACGGTACGCAATTTTCTTTGCATATTCAATAGCTGATTTGCAAATCAAACTAACTCGCGACTTTAATCGTCGCATGATCGTGGAGCGATTTTCGATCAATAGAGCTTGCAGATTTTCCTCTATCGATTAAAAAGCACGAGCGAAACAAGTGCGAAATGTGAAATAGAAGCCGCGAAAACGCCGATGCTTTTGAGATGCCAATCTCAATATTCGAGATTTTCCTCGAAAAATATTTAAAAAAAATCTCTATCGAGATTTCGATAATTTGTTTCAGATTGAACAATCTGAATTAATCGCGTTCAATAATCGTAACTAATTGTATCATGTAAAGCATTTAATATCTGACGGTAGAATTAAAAAAGAAAGTGATTCCTTAATGAAAATTTCAAATGTTGATACGACAATAAATCTTTACAGCGATTGCACTTTTTTAATATTCTCAATATTTTAAGTGTTTTCCAATTATCTCTTACCTCGAATGCAAATCATCCCGTCATTTTGGGAACAAACAAATCTCGAGCATTAATTGCCGCTTTATTTGTAGCCAAAACAATTGATTCAATACAATATCTCTCCGTCTCGCTTACTCTCGTTCTCATTTTATTTTTATTCTTGAGCCGTAGATCTTATAACTAGGAATATTATTGAGAATATGTTTAACATCGTAATCAATCTATTTTACAGCAATAAATTAATTTTATATGGCGTTTCAGAAATCATTTCTTTTTGTTTTTTATCGGTTCTTGTTTCTTTCACTTCGGACTAATTGGTATAAAAAAATAGAAAATCAAAAAAGATTGACATGAGAGCATCGGGAAAATTGGAATCTATCTTTTCTCGTTCCATCAATTTGTTTACACGGCAAAACCTTTCCGAAAATACGGCGGCTATAGTCGACGGCTGCCAAGCATTCACTTTAGCTCGTACATGGACTATAGTCGACACGGACGACGGAAAATTATACAATCTTTTATAGTTATTTAACATTATTACGGCTTATATACTGTTATCTATTTTATTAAATATGAGTTTTTCTCTCTAACACCATAATATGCATTTAATTTTCGCAATACCAGACTACAAAGAAGTTTTTCTAACATCCATTTTTTTAATACATGCCATGTTTTTATCTCTCATAAGGAATCACTGTCTTTCCGATTACACCATCGGTTTTAATATTTGTATATAGATACATGTGTAAGGACTATTGCCAAAATATACGCGTACAGTTTAATATACTTTTTGCGCGTATATTTGTCATATTTACGAATATTGCAATCACAAATTAAACATAACGTACGATTGCAATTTTTATATCTTTATCCATATCGAAGACAACGAACATATTTTAAACAGCATATGATCATTACAAAGTGAGTATTACCGTGCATTATCGACAAACATGTTTAACGTGTTAGACAAATAATTGTGCATAATGGATTACCTGTGCAGTAGAGCCATCAGTATGGCAATAGGGCTAGCGGTGGAGACACACAATAATAAAATGTAATAAAAATATGCAATAAAAGATAATATTGTGAAATGAAATGTTGGACGGTTGCTCATAGTGCACTTGGTATGTTACAAGATTAATAATAATGTCGATTTCTCTTTGTATACATATACACCCTCCAGGAAAAACTTTTTCATATAAAAAATATATATAAATATACTTAATTATATATAAAATGTATTAATTTTGTGTTTTCTTTTTCTGTAATATATGTTTATAATTATACAGGATTAAAGACGGCCCATATAACATTATTCCTCATCAAAAATTAAATCGAAAAATGAACAATTTTTTTTCTATAATGCTTAATAAAGCAATAACACAGGCCTACGAGGTTTTATTGTTTGAGAATTATAAGTGATTTTCTACGTAATTTTGCATATAAAATTAATTTAAATGAATCCAGCCGTCAAAATTGCCTGTTACATCAAGTTTTTAAAATAAATGATTCAAAAATGACGATTTTGGATATATTCATAAAAGTATTATAGAGAAAGCAAATTGTTTTCTTTATTTTGACTCACAATTTCACAATAGTACTATTCTTCTTCTTCAAAATCAATTTTTATTCACCAACCTGCAATTTTTTTCTCACTGAAATGTATCAGTTAGAAATTATAAACTTTTAAAAACAGGAGTAGCTCTTTAAAGTTGAAAAGTATTGGCCTAGAAGGAACTAGGTAAAGTGAATATATTCCAAAAAGTTTTGCTGATTTTAAATCTGGTGTCAAATTTACAAAATTTATAATTTAGATAATTATCTAAAATTTAAATTTAGGAATCCATTATATTGGAATCGCCATTTGGAATCTGACACTAGATTTAAAATTAGCAAAATTTTTTTAATATACTCTATCTATGCTAGTTCCTTCACTCTATTAAAGGGCTGTACTTCTATGCTTTCAAAAGTTTATAAATTTTTAACTGGTTATATCTCAATGTCAGCAAGAAAAATCTGTAATCCTTCATGAATAAAACTAAAATCGTCATTTTTGGACCATTTTACTCCATTTATCTCAAAAACCTGACGCGATAGGCAATTTTGATGGTTAAATTCGTATTCAGCGCAGAAAAATTACATAAATTAGAAAATTACTTATAATTCTCAAAGAACTTTTAACGTCTTTAATTTCGTAGGTATAATATATAATTATGGAACAAAATTAATCTAATCAGCATCATGTCTAATAGTGTGCATGACGTACTTGGTAGCAGTGTACTTACGTACATACACTATTATTGTATATGTTTGTCTGATATATATGTCTGTCTAAAGAATAATGCTGATTGCATTATCTTTATTTAATAATTACTGCTTTGTGAAGCTTTATAAAAGAAGTGGTGCAGGATTTTTCGACTCGATTTGTGATAAGAAATATGTAATTAAGCATTAATTATTGCTTTAAGAAACTCTGTTTACCGAAAAAATATTTGAAAAAAGAATTTAACAAAAATTAAAAGAATAATTTATATATCGCTTTTTTATAAAAAGTAAAATTTGAGAAAATAAGAAAAATTTGCGCATATACATATAAATAATAATCATACATGAAATATAATTATGCAGAGTGCCCAGAGTAACCATACTTCCTCTCGTGGCAATAGAACGATTGAGATGAACAAAAAATCGCATATGCATTTTGCGAATCTCGCAATAATAATCGAGATATTAAGTGTTAAAAATGAATGAATGATAACGCCGTTGGTCAATGCTTGATACACTAGACTATACCTCGAGCAGCTCCATCGCTTCTTTCGTATCATCTCCGCGTGTTATTATTCGTCTTTAATATTTAATATCTCGATTATTATTGGAAATATTGCAAAACGGTATGAAACTTTTTTCTCAATCGTTCTCACATCTCAATTCGTCCTACCTCCACACGAGAGGAAATAGGAGATTGCTCTGGGATATTCTGTATATGTATAAGCAAGATATCCAAAAGCACTCGTATCCGACACTCGTGAGGAGATAGAAGGAATCGAAGTAAACAAGAAAGTTCTGTATCATTTTGCGATATTCGCAATAATTATCAAGTTATTAAATCGGACGAATGAGAGTGACGAAATAATAGGAGAGAAGCGATAGAGCGGCTCGAATTCTAGCACGACTCAGCGTATCAAGTATTGACTGTCTACGTGTAGCGAAGAGAAGAACAGCGCGCTGTTGGCTCATAATTACATCAACGCTCCTTCTCCTCACCGTGCCGGTGCCAATGCTTGATACACTGGGCTACGCCATGCCATAACTCGAACAACTCGAGCGCTTTTCTTATACCATTTTCACTCTCATTTATTCATCTTTAATATTTAATATCTCGATTATCATTACAAATTTCGCGAAACGGTACGGGTATTCTTTTTTATCTCAAACCATTCTACCTCTTTACAGCCATGGAAAAGATATGTTCTGAGACATCCTGTATACATATAAACGAAAACCATTTAGATATATTTTATATATAATTATATAAATTTTCATATGAAAAAGTTTTTATTGAGCTTATATTAAACAATGTGACAGTACTCTCTCTCTTTCTTTCTCTCTCTCTCTCTCTCTCTCTCTCTCTCTCTCGCCTTTAATATTCCACGTACATTGCACATGTATATGAATCCTTTTTTCTTTTTCATATACACATACAGACTCGATCGAGTTCCGAATAATACTCGGCAGAAACTTTATCCTATAAAAAAAAAGATATGGCATTTTCATGGATTATTATTTGCTACAACTTGTGCAGACCAAGACACATCACGGGCTATAATCAAGGCGGAAGTGGCGGTCGAATCAATTTGCAAATGTGACCGGCGTTATGCGGTGCATGAATGGTAAACCGCGTGCTTGTGCATTGCTGTGCTCGATTGCATAATTTGCAATTAATTAGTGTTGTAAGTGGGTGAGAATGAAAGACAAGACGTGCACTCTTGCCTAATGCCAATGCAGAACTTACTTCTCGTTCTCCTCTTTGTGCATTCTCTGTGTCTCTCTCTTATCGAATCCGTCCGTCACCAGGGCATCCAAAACAAGTGACTGCACTAATTTCTTATCACCTGAAACGTAACAATCGCGTTAAATCAGCATTATTGTCATTGATTGACATCGATTCCCATACAGCACAAAACTCGCCGTTACATTACAGCAATGTTGCAACAAGATTACAATCTTGCAGTAATATTGCTGCAATATAACTGCAAGTTTTGTGCTGTATGGGTTAGTACGAGATTACTCTTGTTCTCAAGAAGTTTGAAATAGTTTTTTTATATAAATTTACGATCTTTTAATTTTTTCAAATTGAAACTTTAAAACACAAAAATAGATCTAAAATGTAGGGCCTTCCTGTTTTTTTTATTTAAGTCATAATTTATATATTAAAATTTTTTAAATCATTGAATACAAATTTGATGTCAAAATTTCAAAATGGTGCCTTTAACGTGGTGGAACATTTAACAATATACATATTAAATATATTGTATTAGTTTAATTTTGTGCATCTTTGTTTAATAATATTGTCGAAGTTATAGGAATTTGATATTAATGTGATTAAGATGATGAATTCAAAATAGCAGAAAATTCCACAAAATTCATAATGAATCTATATATATATATTACATTTTTTCTTGAGTCTGTATTATGATTTTTTTAAATTACAAATGCGATGCCAGAATTACAAGACATCAGATTCTTTATGAATCAGCATTATAATTTTCTAAAATTATTGTCGAAAAATTTAAATTATCATAAAAATTTTTTATTTTTATTCCCATTTTTTAAATTTCATTTTTATGAAAGTGGATATTTTCACAAAAGTTATCTAATACTCTCTATGTCTAATATTTTTTTCATCTTGTAAAAAAATATTTCTTGTAGAACATTTTTAACATTTTATATTATATTTTATTTCACTACAAAACGATGAATAAGATAATAAAAATATGTTGAACTATAATTCATAAGTTTGAGTTCATTTTACATGGTAGACATTTTCAATTAATAATCTCAAACTTTCGGTGAGTGCATGATAAACGATCTGAATCTGTCCAATCCACATCTGGTTCTCTTTTTTCTTCTTGCTTGTCTTACATATTTTTCATAAAAGTTTGACTTAACTATTAAGATGTTATATTAATACGATATATACTTACAAAAATAAGAATCTTTATCTGGCTTGCTCGCTTGCTTATGATGCGAGCTGGGACTCCTTGGTCTCAAGGACATCCATTTCCATCCCGGTCGGCGCGTCCGTGCAAGAAAATGCAGAACGCGTTCCTCCGGGGAGGAAAAGAACTTATCGGAAGCTGAATTATATTCGCAGTAAACCCAATCGGGATGCACCTTCCAGTTGCTTCCCTTGAAATACTCCGTTACTGCAATACAACATAATAAATTCGCACGGAATCCAGCGTTATAAAACGCATCGGTTTTTCTCTATCATTTTAAATTAATACACGTAACGATAATGAGAAATTTACCATTTACGATTGCGAGCTTGATTTCTTGCTCGGCCCGTAATTCAAACATGCCGTAACCTTCCGGTAAGGCCAAGCCTAAAGAAAACGGGGTACCCTCGATCGGCTTGTAAAAATAGTTATGCCGTCTAATCGTAACTCTTTTCTGCAAATCAATAAAGCGTTGCATATTAAAACGGAAATTATATTATCTGTACGATGTGTTACATATTATTACATTCATAATTGGTTTTTTTTTAATAATAATTTCTTACCACATCGTCATAATGTATTTTGATTGTAAAGTCCGTTTCTCCTTCTTTTTGATCGATCATGTCGCGTCTCAGCTAAAAAGAATAATATTATCAAATCACTATTGTGATGTTATAAAAAAATTAATGCTAAAATAACGGAAATGCCGCACTTACATCGAGTAGAAGTGAGTTATTCGGGGGAGCCGAAGGGCCATCGTATTCTGCGAGTTCAACTTCCGATAAATCTACACTTATATACGAAGGTTTTAACGTTTCATCGTACTGAAAAAGAAATATATTTTATATATTTCTTAAATATAAATCGTATACATTTTTTAAATTCTCTCGAATGTATGGAACATTATCTTTTATGCGTGTGTGTGCGCGCGCGTAATGTTGTATAAGATTGTGGTTGTAAAATTAAAAGACAGAATGCACGCACGCATGCATGTACAAAGATAAAAAGAATTTAAAGATATTATAAATACTGATGTTACAAAACTGGCATTAATCTCGCTCTTGAATTATTAATTTCTCTCAACTCCTTAATAAAGCATTTTTGGACATGGACTTTTAAAAACTTTTTTTGATGTGTTTAATCCTCATAATCACCTCATATATCAATTTGGTCTCGATTTTATTAGATGCTCTGCATATGAATTATGTACGATTTCTATATATATAAATCTATCTTATTTACAAAGTATGCAGGGTGATAAAATGCAATTGTAAACCCTCTCAGTCTTTAATAATTCTTTTTATTTATTATAATTGTTTTTAATAGTCTTTCTTTCAACATAATCCCACTTTGATCTATAGATTTTCAATAATCACTTAGGTCAGAACTGGAAAATCTTATTAATCAATCCTTGAAAAAAATTCTTTCGAAACTTGTTTTAAAGACGTGTTTGAAACTTGCCATTTAAATTATTTCCTTTACAGCTTTCATTTCAAGTAACTTCAGATAAAATAATCCTTCAAAGCTGGAGACTTTAGAATCCGTTTTCCTTCAGAGATGAATTTAATATTTTTTTCACGTGAACTTTAAAGTTTTTCATGCATGCGATAATGCAGAATCTTGAACTGTTATGCGGAGCCAGTTTATTAATATCTAGATTTTGTTTTGAAGATTTTAAAATTGCCCTCTTTCACTTATTTAAAAAGGACACTTTTAATATTAAAATAAAGTATAAATTACATTGATATAGCATGTAAAATAAAAAATAGAAAATTATTAAAGTAAAAAATATAAAAAATATAAATTAAAAAAATTAAAGATATTTATAATCACCTTTCGTCAGCCTCTATATCTATTTAACGTAGCGTACACACACACACACACACACATATATATATATATATATATTTTTTTTTGTATATACTGATTTCTACTTACTTCTGTGTTTCCAGGCTGCGTGAAACATTCATGTAATATTACGATATTATTCATGTCTCTCTCAACAACAAATAAAAAAATAAAAAGTAAAGAGAAATATGAAAAGAGAAATATGAAAAGAGAAATAAAGAAGAAAAAGAAGACTAGTAGGTTCTTTTTATTTTTCAAAATTTATTTGTCTTATGTATACTAAATGAAAAAGTGTACTAGCGATAAAATTCGATAAATACAATATATTCGTAAAACTAATTTGAACACGTTATTGTTTGTCGCAAATAGAATACGTTAGTGATACTCACGAGAAGCCGCAGATCAGGATGATACAGAACTCTGCCATTATTGTCAACAATAAACGAATATCCATTAACTCCTAACTGTAACGTAAGAAACGCGTTATTGATACACATATTATGGTACTATAATATTAACGAGGTACTTAATAAGCAAAATATATAAATAAGAGTTGCACTAACACTGCTAGCTTTTTCATCAAGTAAATTTTATTTTTGTCATTCCGATACACGAATTTGTATTCTAAAGCCAGATCCTTTATTTTACTTAATTCATGTTTGTTCTCTTTATCTGTATTCAAGATAAAAAAAATTCTCGAAGATTGTAAGAAAAAAACTATAAAAAGCTGAGTGTTTCTGAAGCCACGGCATTAGTGCAATCAGGCTAAATAAAATGACAAGGAAAGCATTAGTTTGTACCTTGTAAGGCGGCACGAGTTTCTGAATCTCCTCGACAGGTACATCGGTACCGACAATACCCAATAAATTAGCAGTTTTCACCTTAGAACGATAATATAACAAGGTGAAGTACACTTTATTTGCATATTACTTCACGCACACTTAACTTAAAATAGCGCTCGCGCAAATATTGAAAAGCGCCTCCGCCATGCAACTATTGCTTTTAAATTATAATTACCGTATAATTCCGGCGATCTAAAATCGGAGCTGTCACAGACGTCATCAATTGGCCCCGATTTTCTCTGCCGTATCTACTACTCTGAAGGTCAATTGTCATTAATGTAAAAACGCCACAGAATTATTATAATATACATACATACGGCAACGGGAAACTACTGATATTTATAAACATTCCGTACAGCACGAATTGAGCGATGTAATTGATATAATTATTCACATATGTAAATTGAAACGCTTACTTTTCCACCTACGTAAGCGGGACTCCAGTGAAGGGGATGGTCATGCTGATAGAGCACCATAGGCCGCGCTAAAACCTTCACGTACTCGAAAATTTTATTATGGATTTCGTCCGCGTTCGTTATTCTCGCGTAAAATCCTACGAGATCGACATTATTAATATTAGAATACACAGAAAAATTTTGTTAAATACTTTTTAAGTATTCAATATTATAATTAAGATATCTCTCAACTTTATCTCTCAATCTTTAGATTACACTTCAAAACCTTTTTTCCTTTTGTTATTCTTAATACTAGTTTGTTTCCAATTAGACTTTAAGTCAGCTAGTTTAAACGTTTTTTAATTATAATATTGCAAATTTACACAGTGTCTCATAACTAAATGTATACATATATACACAATAGAAATATATGGGAGAGAGAGTGAATCTTACACGAGGAAATTAAAAATATAGTAAAATTTTCCAAGGCTGCATTTTCCAGATAAATGATTTTAAAGCTAAAGAAAATTAATACTTTAAAACTCACGCTTTGTAATATCCTTAAATAATTTTTACCCTTTTTTTGTTGCTTCTTATTGACTCAACAGTGGTTTTTAATAACTAACAGGATGGTATATAAGTAAAATAAGTAATCAAAATAATATAACATTCTGTTTTTAATAAAACTTAAAACGATTTACGAATTACGAAAAAGAGTTGTGTAAAATATGTCAATATCATTTTTTCAATGTTGTTTTCTTATGTACATAGTGCTTGATAATAGAAGTAATAAGGCTCATAGATAGACAAAGAAAAAATCGAAAGTGTCCTCCTCCAGTTTAAAAAAATTTGAAATATGTTGTATTCTAGCTTAAAATTAGGGATACATATTTAATTATTATTAGGGATACATATTAAATAATTATACATGACCATACGCACTGTTAAGGGATGAAACACCTGTCTGAAAAAAATTATTTTTTTTAATTTTGAGATGAATAATTGTCGAAACTACAAAAGGTAAAAAGATAAAACATATTTTTTTTAGATAAAAGTTAAATGGTTTTAATAACTTTAAAGAAAAGAATTTTATAATAAAAATTTTTTTATTTTTCAAAATATATCTTTATTTTTCAAAAATTCGAAATTTTTTTATCATTAAATTAAAGATTATTTGTATACGTACCTACAAAATCGCAGCGATTAATAATACATGAGAAAACAATGTCACGTACTGAAAGCTAATGCCCGCAAAGCGACAGTAGATATTATAAATTCAACCTTATATGATAAAGTTAAATTATGAAATATTATATCAAAAATTAGAAATATTTCCGTATGTACGT
Organism: Tetramorium simillimum; assembly: GCA_011636635.1. Taxonomy (NCBI): domain Eukaryota; kingdom Metazoa; phylum Arthropoda; class Insecta; order Hymenoptera; family Formicidae; genus Tetramorium; species Tetramorium simillimum. Next base: position 14,282 of record VBVQ01003654.1, read on the forward strand.
TATCCGTGCTCGTCTGCGCTTGATTCTTCACGCAACACGTTCTGTTTGCATCTTCTTATAATAGAAGACGACGACACATGACAAACACATTTGGAAGACATTCTATTTATAGAAATTTTTATTGCGCATAGTCAAAACATCACTCTGATAATATTTGAATATATAATAAGATCCAATTATTAAATAAATCCTAAATGCAGGCATGAAATAATATAAAATGCTGTTGCTTTGCAAGTGTTAACATTCAATAATTAGCATCGTTAACATTCAGTAATTGATATCGTTTTCTCGTAAACTATTCGTTACGATTTTGTAGGAACTAGGAAAATACAAATATTTTGGAATGTCTATTAATATTTATACTTTTCTTACAATTTTAGCTTCATAGCTTTTTAAAATCAATTATGACATGAAATCCTGTATTATTATTTTTTTCTTATAGAATTTCGAAGAAACTTGATACTTTCTATAACTTTGTGGAATATACATAAAAAATAGATCCTTTATTACATAAAATTATTCGTCTTCTTCATTAAAGTAGATTTAAGTAGATTTCACAAAGTTATAGAAAGTTCCAAGTTTCTTCGCAATACTATTAGAAAAAAAAAAGAAAAATCAGAATTTCATGTTATAACTAATTTTAAAAAAGTTTTAAAAATAAAAGAGTAATATAAGTACAGTAAGAGAGATATAAATACATATTAATAGACATTTCTAAAATATGTATACATACCTGCAAAATCGCAGCGATTAATAACACATGAAAAAACAATGTCACGTACTGAAAGCTAATACTCGCAAAGCGACAGTAGGTATTTTATATTATGTTACTCCTGCAATTAGGATTTATTTTTAGTCGGATATTATTTGTATATTAAAATGTTAAGTAATGTTCTGGCTGTGCCTAATAAAAATTTCTATAATTAGAATGTCTTCCAAATGTGTTTGTCATTTTCTATTATGGGAAGATTGCAAACAGAATGTGTTACGTCAAGTAACGTATGCAGGCACATATGCAGGCATTTATAATTAATTCTAAAAAATGATATTTCGTAACTTCATCATACATAGTTGAATTTATAATAAAATAATCGTTAATTTGATGATTAAAAATTTTCAAAATTAAAAAAAATGTGGTGGAGAATATTTTGAAAAATAAAAAAATTTTCCATGACTTTAAAATACTCTGAAAACTGTTCAATTTTTATCAAAAAATGTTCCTCTATCTTTTATAGTTTCAATGATATTCATCTTGGAATGAAAAAACCGATTTTAGAGGAGCATTCCACCCCTTAAACATGCATACCTTATTATAAGTTAAATATATTTCAAGCTCATCAAAAACAGAGAGAAACACTTTCAATTCTTTCCTTGTGAATACGAAAGTTCTTTACCTATCCATGAGCGGTATTTATTATTTATACCTATTATCACTCTGTATATTTTGATAGCCATTAACAAAACAAATTTACTAGCCTATAATGACCATAGTTTTTTGAGAAAAATAAAAAACCTCCTCTCCTTTCTATCTCCACTCCGACAAACAAGTGCAATGTAAATATTTTTGTTCTGAGTATACATATATATTTATGTAGATGTAGAAAAAAAAGTAAAATTCTATAAACTAAAACAGCTACACAAAAAAGAAACCTAGCTTTATTTCAATATTACATAAAATATATATAGAACTAAGCACAGGCATATATTCTCAATGAACACAAAGCACAGCATATACATATATATTCTTTGGTTGCATGATAAAATCGAATTGTTAAATATAGAGATTCACAGGATTGGGATTTACAGGATTCATCATGGAAGTAAAGGATAAAGTAAGTTTTCTCTGGAAAAAAAACATGTGAAAGACGCAAACCTAAAATAAAGAACTGTCTCTCATAATAAAAGACGGATGGTTATCGTACCTGTAGTACGAGAAATCCTTTGAAATAATTCAAAGTATAAAAAAATGTAAATGTCTTTAACATTCTAGTTTCCAAAATCATTTTTCTCGAAAACGAAACCTTGTATAAAAAAATTTGAATCTACGTTTCATTTCTTTTTTCGTGTAGAATCATCCCTTTCGTGATTACGACTGACTATGAGACACCTATGAATACTATTTAACGTATAACATTACCTTTATTGGTGCAGGCCGTGTTTTGGAGATCGGGGCTCTTGTCGCCACCGATGAGATAGGTGAAGAGCCGCACGGGCATGTGCGGCCAATTGTAACGTTTTATCACTTCCGTGGGTGGACCGTCGGTATCGGAGGTAATCAGCATGATGGCCTGGTTGCACTGGCTCCCCTGGCTAGTGCGATTGTACTTGTGAAGGATCTCGAAGGCGGTGCTGAGCGCAGCTGAGATGTTGGTCGCGGTGTCTTCGTGTTTCACAGTGCTCAAGGCCACCTTCATTTCGTGAACATTCTCGGGCGACGCCTGCACCAGGCTATCTTTGAAGCACTGCACGATCTCCTCGGCGTTCTCCCCGTAGCGATATACATTCACATAATCGTCCGGTCCTAGGGTGTCCAGGATGATTTTCACCGTAGCTATTGTCAATCGTCGATTTCGATCAGACGTGTAGGTCGCGCTATCGATCAGTATCGCTAAATCCTTCGGGCTATTTGCCGCCCCAACGAACCAATTCGACATTCTAAAGTCGTACACGTCGCGAACGGCCCGATGATGCGAGGACTTGGACGATCCAAGTGTACCCTCCATCGGTGGCCATGATATCGCTGTAATATAAATAAATGTATAATGACTCGCGATTCTTGCACGATTTTTAGCAAGACTCTTGTACAAAAAAAAAACATCTTGTAATATCTATGTAATATCTATGTTGCGTATTCACGTTCATATTACTTAAACAATCTTTCGAGTGTTTGAATGTGTTGATAGATGAAGCTTGGAATATTCGTTCTCGAGTTATTTATTATATACATAAACGGTTTATATATATAAACCGGAATGTGCATGCAATTCGAAGTATGCGCGTGCGTAAGAATATATTTAAAATATACACACATACGTTTGATTAAAATAGATATCTCAATTCTTCCTCAGAAAGTAAAACGTTTCGAATAAAGATTTAAAATGAAAAACATTCGTTTTTCCATTAAACATTAAATATCAGAAATTATTTGTACAGGTTCTTAAAGTGTAACTTCTTTTTTTCACAATTCAAGATTTTTCAATCATTCTGTATATACAAATATTAAAATAGAATCATTATATAGGAAAATCAATAATTAACGAAATATCGTGTACTTTATTCTGATTTAAAATGTGAAATATTTCGTAAAAGATTGATTTTTCATATACAAATACAATATTGATTCTGCATATACAAATATTAAAATAGGATCATTATATAGAAAAATTAATAATTAACGAAATATCGTATACTTTATTCTGATTTAAAATGTAAAATATTTCGTAAAAGATTGATTCTTCAATACTTCATTTTTGCTTTAATGCTTTTATATATAAAGGAACGAAATAATTTACAATGAGATAT
>VBVQ01003655.1:0-17822 GCA_011636635.1 Tetramorium simillimum
ACTTTATACAATAATTGTCCGTGTTGAACATATGAAATATTCCAGACTTACATAGACAAATATTTTGAATTATTAAAATCAATTTTGCATAAATGTAGCATTTATAAATTGCAAATCTAAAAAAAGAAATACTAAGTTTTTAAAAATAATTTTATACAATGGAAAAGAATTGTGATTAAAATCTTTATCGCCTCGTTATCTACATTTTTTCTTACGTAATGAGGTTTAAAAATGATTTGAAAATACTCAATCTCGAAATTTTTACTTTATAACGTAATAACCTTTTATTGCCCCACAAGTAGTAAAATTTGGAGAGTAATCCATTGAATAACCCGACAAAATATAGAAAATCGAATTTTCCCAGTTTTGCGTTATTTGATATCGTTGGCTCGTTTTCCGTAACCAAAAGAATCGTGTTTCGGTCGACCGGTGTAACCGTTCGGTGGAACTGAAAGTCGTGCGGCTCTTTTTAATTGAAATACATACGAGAAACGAACTTGTCGATAGAAAAATTTCGGCTCGACACGAAACAACGCCATTGCGCACGTTGTTCCTCTGAAACGAATTAACAGAACTGACAGTAAACAACGATTTGAAAATAAGTTCGATGTAAAACTACAGATGGTCTCTCGCGCGTCTCGTTAATCTAGCATGAAGTACAGAAATCGATTTCGCGTGGATTGCATCTCGTAAAGCATGTAGACACTCATTAAACGTTCAGTTACCATTGTCACGTACAGGTCTTCTAAACTTACACAGGCTACGAAAATCTATTAATGTCTATATAAGTTTAAAGGCTAGCTGAGTTACATTGGAAAATTGAGGGATTAAGAGTCTCATGCATTTTGATGGCCGAAATAATTCCGCGCGCCGCACATAATTTCCTGATCGCGAATATAATCCTAAAGATAATAAAATCGTATTATGTACCTCGCCTTAAACAGCTCCTGATTATTTTAAAAAAATCAATGAAAATCTTACACGGCTGTGAAAGGCGACAGGAAGACAATCATTCGAGATTGCGAGAGACTGCATCGCGATATACGCATAAAAGAACATTTTGCTGTATAAATGTCACTGTCGCCCCTTTTTTTTTCCCTGTCCCCGGTGTACCGTGGCCGAAAGAATCATGTTTCAATTCGCGTTACATTCGCATGCGACCGAAAATGCGACGGTGGTGTATTTAACTGGATTTCGCGCGGAAGCACTCGTGGGACGGGCATAGCGCTGGAATGGTCGCGACCGGTCGGTCGGTCGGTCGGCCGGTCGGTCGATCGATTTCGGTAATTTCGGCGCCGACAGGTCGAGAGGGCTCTGACGCGGTTACTGAAAATCTAAAAAAATAAAACAGGGCGGAAGAAAACAGAAAAAAAATGGGAGGAATGGACACGCGGCGGTCAGGGGGTGGCGCGCGCGTGTGGAGAAATAGCGGGCGTCAACGACTGACAAAAAAGGGGCGCGAGCGCGAGCTGTGTTTCAGGAGGAAAATATTGCGGCGCGATAAACGTCACCGATAAGCGCGTGGAGACGACCAATAAATTTTTTGACGGTTGACGGTGCCCGCGAGAGAGCGAACTTGTTTAGTGGCCGTCGGAATTCGAAATAAAATGCGCTTTCTCCTTCTTTTTTCTCTCTCTCTCTCTCTCTCTTTTTCTCCTCTCTCTCACTCTCACTCTCTCCATCTCTCCCTCTCTCTATCTCTCTCCGTTATTTTTTTTTCTTCTTGTCGCTTTATTCACCAACCTTTTGCAGAGGGAAGTCCACACGCTGGAGTGCGTAACGGCGCGCAGGAATTTTCCGCACGTTGTTGGGAGGTTTTTGTTGCAGTCACGGGCGCACAGGAAACCAATTTTTCCTCTTTTTTACCGTTTTTTTAATGAAATCAAACTATTTCTTTCACATTCCATTTGACATTACTCCGCTTTTCTCGATAGAAACAATTTGTCAATATGGATGTACGAGGTGTTTCAGGAGTTGATTTTTATCTAACTGAAAATGTCGAGATGTCAATCTTTTCGAGCAACGAGCAATTAGAAAATTATCGCAATTCCTAATTGAATTATAAAAATTGAATGAATAATATATCTTTCTGTCATTCAACCTTCAGTACGTCTTTAAATTTAATAGAAGATATATTTGAATAATAAATATATAGCTGACATTAATTGGTGGGGCGCTTATGCAAGAAATAACGCTCATTAAAGAGAAGTGTGATAGTTAAAACATATACTATCGACAAACTTAGGTGATTGTATTTTAGAACCTACAAGCGAAATCTTGTTAAAATAAATATTTAATCTAGGAATTTACACGAAATCCGGCGAAATACATATTTAATTATCGCTGAAAGTTTAACTTTCTTTGGAAAACGTTCGCTTCCCGGTTTGAGCGCTTTAATGGATATTCTCGAGCTTTATATTTAATCTCAGAAAATTAAGAATTTAAGATTTTGAATTAAACGATTCGAGGAAGAATATACGTAGAAGAGAGAGCGAGAGAGAGAGAGAGAAGCCGGCCATTGCTGGTGGATTATCTCGTGCAGAAGCTTGAAACGTAAAAGGGTTGGCAAGATAAAAAAAAAGCATCCGCCTCGTTCCGTACATCATCGGATAGTGGCTAGTATAAATGGGTGTCGCCGATAGCCCTCGGCCACCGTTGGGAAAACCGATAGCGCAACGATCATCGAGTAAAAGCGTGATTGATAAAAAAGGAAACGCGAAGCGGCCATTGCCGCTCTCCTCTCTCGCGGGGATCGTATCAGCCGGTAGTACCATCGAAATAAAATGATTATCACATGCAACGATAACCCCGTCGTTAAATTGGCGCGGGGTAATAAAACATTGAAAGCACCGATTGTCGTTTAAACGCGATAATTTACCCAGAAAAACGTTTCCCTTTGATGACGTGCCTCGGGGAACGCATTTCTTTTGAACTCGTAACACAATACACTTTCAGAATAACCGGCGGCATAAAAAGTTCACGTAATGTTTCTTATAACGACTCGATAATTATGTACAAGTTTTATTTTAAATACAAATCCTATTAAAAGTTTCTCATGTAAGTTATCAAGTGACTTGAGAAGAGATATGAATTCGACAACTCAAACGAAAAGAGAGAAATTTAATCGCAAGAAGTTACGCTACTATTTCGATGTAGATTCACGACAGATGATGATTCGGGATTATGTTTGGAGACTAGTATTAATCTAACTGATGCACACGGCGCATTTTCTGGATGTCAATAAAGGAATAAAGAGAGGGAATCGACTTTGCTTGCCTCATACTGAGATATCGACTTTGTCCGCAATATCCGGCGCAGATATTTTGCAACGGTCCGAGTATGTTTCACTCGATTCTTTATCTGAAAGCGATTTCCGAAGATCCCCAAAGGTAAAAATAAAGCAGTCTTTTCAGAACAATATATCTATACAAAGATTTTAGAAAATGAGTTCTGTTTTTGTTTTTTTTACCAACAGTGTAGGTAACCGTCAACAGTTAAAAACTACAAGAAATCTTCGAGTAGTGTAACAATTAAGTTGTCTAATGCGCCGAATGCTATATACGAAGTGCACGTTACATATAGGATAATTTAAAAATATTATCTGACAATTTTAAGAACATCTGATATCTTTTAAATTTTTTAAAAATAATTTTATTATAACTACGCATGGTTCTATAAGCTATCCATCCACCCCTCGCATTAAGATAATTAAAATGATTAATTTAAATTCGCTGTATTATATTTTTAATATTACTTAATAATAAAATAAAATGTCAATTTCATTGAAAGAAATCCAATTATTTCTAATTCCTCACATGACATTAACATCATCCATAGCTCTTCGCATATAGCAAGAGACTTATTATGTATGCTATATACATGCGCGCATAGAATGATGAATACGTTAGTGAACGTGCGAATTCCTCAATTTTCATTTCAGCTGCTTCTAATGCGGTATATTAGGCATCAATCGGTCATCGTCATCGGTGCGTATATGCACATCGCTCTCGCGTTTAGAAGCGCGTTTTGTACACCGTTCTGCCGGCAGAACGCTTGCCAGTCGTTCCGACAGCCACCGCCGCATCTATTAGTCAATGGCGAATGAATATTTGATAGCGAGAGTTATGGTCCGATCAAATTCCAGCTCCGTGTACACCCGCTGCTTACGGATATTTTATGTACATGACCGGCTGATATATATAGGATGTATCTCTTATTTACGGCCAGATGCGGATCGACGTGCGCGAACGATATTTCCACACTTCGCGAAAATTCCCACTTGTCTGAGTTTACACGCGCTGTATTACATCAGACATCCAGAAAGAAATTGTATTCTTCACAGGTATTTATGTGTGCAAAACCTCCGATTTTAATTTCAGCAACAGGTTCTTCACAAATAAACTCGAAAGTCGCGATTAACTTATGTAAAATATAAAAAGCGAAATCAATTTTTTTTTTGTATTTTCGAGAGGAGTTACTTGTTGTAATTGATATATATTAAACATTATTCTGCAAACGCTAAGCTTTTACAGAAGAATAGAGGCTAATAATAAGCAATTATCAATGATCGTATATTAGAATTTAATAAAACAGTTGAAATATGAAACAGTTTGCAGAGAGATAACGTTCCTTTTTCGAATAGAAACGTTTATTAATTATTCTTAATAGAAAATTACTTAATGGTCTTCAAAGACAGCGGCTTCCGTTATGCACAAATTAATACGCAATGAAGATATATTACAGAAATGCATATTGCACATCGGACTGCGATCGATTCATTAATAATACGACATAATTTAATTAAATAACATATTTCAATCTTAACATGCATCTGTAATAAAGTAAATGTCTCATAATATTTATTACGGGAAATATATTTATATGTACACATATAATCATAAAAGATATTCCCTGATATATTCGAGCTGTGTTTCTGACAAGCGACGAATTAATTGATCAGCACGGATAGTCAATCATTCACAGAATATGAAGGGAAAGCGTTTAAAACTTATAGACTTCCGGAGTGACGAGAACAATCTCACGGATTAACGCTACGTTGCGTAATAGAAGATACGCTTTAAGTGAGAGATCTCCCGCGCCCGATTGCAACACTCTCCATTGTTATTGCTACATTGTTTCGCTAAAATTAATGGACCGACCGTGTTCCTTCTCTTTCTACGATTTAACGACCTTATCTACGTCTCGAAAATCGCTAAATGTATTTCGCGAAATCAATTTTGACAAGACTTCGCGAAGCAATTTTTGGCAGGAGAGATCGTGTGTAATCATTTCTTGTAACCATGTATTTTTTGTGATACACGAATACATCAATTATGCTACACGAATATCGAGCAACTTTAGATCGCAACGCGCGTTAAACAGTATACATGCACACGCGCGTGCACAACATTTAAATGATTTTCACGAAACACAAAGAGTAATGATTTCTGTCAACAATACAATCGCTATGCTATCGCCGGCGACGATACGATAAGAGTTAAACGCGTACAAAGCGTAAAGTCGCTACGGCTGACCACTGTCGGCCGTTACTACTTGAATTGATACGCCGCCGCGGCACGCCGTGTGGCCATTCTTCCTTACACATTCCCGCCCTTTTGTTTCCCTCCATCCATTACCTGGGGACAGTCCGCGAAGAGACGAGGAAAACAGGAGCACGTGTACGTGTAGATGTGTTAATGAATGTATACCGTGCACGCGCGCCCGACGCACGTGTTTCTTTGAACTCGCACATACATTCAATTCGCACGTACGGAACGCGTCCAGAATGACACTGAAACATTCCACGAAGGGCTGCATCTTCGTAATAACTTTTCAATAGAAAATGTCGAGGGGTATCGCGCCTCTTTCAAAAACCACGAATTGAGATATCGCTCGGAATAAAAACATGGATGCAATGAAGAATAAATGAAACAAATGACTTCTTTCAAATTGAATGTATTTCACTTTTAAAAACGCCCTCCAACGCAAAACAGCGCCACACTTTCAGCCGCGCCCTTTCTCTATTTTAAAATCGTTATTAAATTTTTCTCTACAATTCCGTATAAAAACATTTCGATATTATTCTGTAAACACTCCGTATACGTGCTGCCGTATCCGCGATACGCTTTGGCCTTAGCTATTTAGTCATCGCGCGTGACCTGCCTGGCGAACCAGCTTCTAGTCCGGCACTCAAAGGGAAAGTCGAACGAAGCGAGCGAGATAAGAAAGCGGATTGCGAGCGGGAGGAAAAAAAATCCGAGGGAATATACGACGACGGGCGAGAAACGAAGTGAATGTAACCGGGCAGTCGCGGACTTTATCGGCTGCCTCTCCTGAGTTTGTACACCGTCGCTTTACCGTCGCCATTCTTGCAAGTTGACGCTGTCGGTCCTCTCGAATCGCCTCTCTCTCATCGCTTTCCTTTCCTTCTTCTCCCTGAGACGACGCCCTGATTGAACGGCTTTGTCGCGACACAGGGCCACGTCGTCCCGTTGCGGTAAATACATTTTCCCGGCAAGTTCGAGCAGATTTTCGACAAAACGGTTGCGTCAGATAATACGGCATTCGACGTACACATAACGCGCTCCCTCGATCGCTATCGACGGTGTTTCAGCCACGAAGATGTTTCAGAAAGTTACCGCATTTCGTTAAAAATTAACTAAATGGTAAAATTTTGCAACGGCGATTTATCCGACGACTCTTTCATCTTCTTCTGAGAAAAAAAAAAGAAGGGCAGAATGATCGATGCACGATTATATTTCGCCACTCTTGTTCTTTTACCTTTCATTTTATCGACCATTTCATAGCTTCCTTATAAATTCAACAAATACAATATTGATGCAACAACGAGTTTACGACTACGCTTTGACATGTCGCCTCGTTCTCGCCGCGGTTGTACCTGCGACACGCGAAATCGGCAGCGACGACAAATTTCGCCGAGGTATTACGTGCAGCATGAACGTAATATTAAGGCTTAGCGTGTTCTCCAATGGATTCGGCGTATAAACCCGGCGCGAGACATTTACGCGGCATTTAACACCCTGTGTTTCTAAACCAGTGTCAGTAAGGCAAGTCTAAGTGGGTCGTGTAAACGTAGTTACAACTGTGCGGCCGGACACGGTGAGGTTTAGCCATTACACCGCCTCGGAATGACTATCGAGCGTCTTGGGCGAAACTGAGCTTAAGTATTTCCACGAAACGCTCGTTAACGTTGCCCGTTAATCGCGCGGCCGTCCAGCTGGCCGGCGTCCAGTTAACCGATACGATAATTCGTAATTATTGCGTGAACGTTTGATTTATAATTATTGATGTTACAGAATGTCAATAATTAATTTATACTTACCATGTTATTACTGTGAACGCTTGATTTATAATTATCACGCATTATTATCGCGCTGTTTCGCAAATGTTCTGTTTTAAATTGTTACGTAATTAACGCTTACAAATTATTTAAGTGTTCAGTTACACCGCAACGCTTGTTCGCGAAATGATGGAATATTTGATCAATTACAGCACGCAATAAAACTATCTCGCGTACTTCTCCTTGCTCTACTTTACTTTTCAACTCGAACAATGGCCTCCGAATGATTTAGCTTTGAAACATCGAGGCGACTTAACGAGATTCAATCGATATCAGGCGCATGGCAGAGAATGACAAAGTCTTGCGTAATAATACCAAATCCCGTAAAGCGGAAACTACGGGAGATGGTATCGCGCGTACATATCGTGCTTTTTTTTTTCTTCTCCTCTGCGTAAAAATTCAGTTCCATCGAGTCGTAAGCTTTCGCGAAATGAGCGATACGCTGATATTGCCGCAGAATCGCGTGCGACGGAGCGAGTCGTCGTCACACGTGACTCGGATTTACGGACGGCGCTTTTAGCTTGTCTCTCCATTTTTCTGGTCGCGAGTTCGGATTTGTGAGAGGAGAACGGAACGCCTGGTGGCCGCCGAGAAGGAGGAGAGAGAACGAGACAAAGAGCCGTCGTTCGACGTGAAAGAGAAAAAGAGGGCTTGTTGTAACAGCAGGCACTGACTTTATCGGGCTTTCGAGTTTATATATTTTTCTTTTACAAGGGGTTGCCGCCCCCGCATTTTCACGCTCTCGAACCCATACCCAACCTTCTCTTCTCACTCTCGACGTACTCTCTCTTTCTCTCTCTCTCTCTCTTTCTCTCTGCTCCCTTCCTACCGACCCTTGCATTCACCGGCAACCGCCCCATTTCGTGCACTGCGCATTCATTTCAAGCCCCACCTCCGCCGAATCCTCCTCTCTATCGCGCACCCCTATTTCGCACTTAGAAACCTCTCTCGACCACTCTCTCCATCGGTTATTTATTTGCGATAGTCCGTACTTTTTACACCGCTAGCCGCTATCGTGTCGGAACCCTTTGTTCCCTGGAGCCACCCCCGGAGCGCGATTCCTTCCTCCCTCTCGACGGGAGCTTGAAAAGTGGCGGAGAAGGTGTACGAAACGTTGCCCAGCGGCCGTTACTAAGGTGCATCGTGAAGATGGAAAAATAATGATTTCCGTGGTACTCCGTATTATCGAGAAACACGGTCATCAAGGCTTCATTCGATGCGTTTCTACCTTTTTTTCTGTTCTTTTTTTTCCTTTTGTCTTGAACGTTGTACGATGTTCGATAATACAGCTTTCCCAGGCTTGATGGCGGCTTTATCGAACCCGCTCATGAGCCTCGCTCAATTAGCTTCCCCTCGATGCAACGACAAAAGCGTAACGACGCGTGTCCATTTCCCGAGCCAGTTCTCGTGCCTCGATTCTTGCACTTTATTTTTTTTCCATCAAGCTTCCGTCATTTGTCCGAGTATATTTATCTCGAAACGTGAAAAACTGAAATGTACCTTTATCAGAATTCAATGGAAAGAAATCGACAGATACGTTTGTACGGTAAAGTCGAAGATACAAAAAGCTAACGGCGTGACTTAAATGCATATCATTAAACCGTAACGGCCGTACTTATCTCACGTACCTGAAACCCCACAAACCGATATAGGTCTTAAAGAGACGATTAGCGGGTCCAACTAATTGGGAAAACCACCCCTCCATTTTCGCAGGGAGAGCAGAAACGCTGGACAGCGCGCGCAGACAAGCGCAGGCTCGCTCTCTCGAGCCGGTAACAACAGGAAGATTAATCGCTTTAATTTCCGAGACATGATTAATCATAATTAACAGCTTGCGTTGGTAGCAGCCCCTGCGGTAGGGTGAGAGGGGCGCCGAAAGAGGGGTATGAGAAGCGTAAGCGAGGAGAAGCGGCATTGCGGAGAAACTGTGACAGATAATATCGAAATACATGAGATTAAAGATAAGGCCCGAATTTGAAGGTAACACACTGGAGCAAGCGAGGGAGAAGCTGTTAGCTTTTGTCGCAATACGTTAGCTGATATTTATCACGATTTCCTGTAATTTTATTCATTTACGAAAGCTGATAATTTTGAGATCAATAAGATTAATTTAAAATTAATTTCTCCTTGAAGTTTCTCCAAGTTTGTTCAATATTACTTTCAACTTACAATTTTCTAATCTTTAACGTTAGACGCACATATACACTGCATACATACATGTATAGGGCGGTAATTAAATCGCAGATTGTGATTTTGCTAAGACAAAATCTACCAAAGATTATAGAGAGTGTCTCATCATCTACATCATCTACAAACCGTTTGCTTATTGTCTGCTCTTCTTGGACTAATGGCGCACGGCGAATTGGTATTGTTGGAGGAAGTAGCATACGTTTTACGCGTTGCGAAGGTCTCGCGTTGCCGCGCGAAATCTTTAGGTATTCTCATACAATAGAACATCGTGTAAAAGTTACGCGAAGCCCCGGCGGCTCTACGCCCGCGAATCCTCAAACGCAGTGGCAGACTTACGTTTAAATATTCAGATCTAAAGATGTAAAATTATGCCGCGGAGAACGTGAACTGTACCCAAAGCGGAGTAAGACTTAAGACATTGACTGGAACGGGAAGCAACTTTGAAAATTTCGTATTCCCAGGGAGTCTTAGTGTATATCCGCCTTTTAGGGAGAAGTACAAGACAAACTTGAGGCAGAAGCTGCCTTGTCTGTTTGCTTCAATAATGTCGTATTAACATATGAAAATAAAAGTAAGGTATGGTGTGCGGGATAATATCAGAGAAATCTGCAAAACTTTATACCAAGGGGTTCTTTAATCAACGTAGAAATTTATGATTTGCTAACGAGAATTTGATCAAATGTCAGTTTCATCTGAATCCATTATTGAATTTCTTAATAATATAATCGCACAAATTATTTCGCTAAAATCAGATTCTCATAAAGTTAAATAAGGAATATTAGATTTTACAATTCTTTTCTATTTCTACAAACTTGATTCCCAATCGCGTATTATTAAAATGTTATCGATACATTGAAATTCTTAATTAATTGACGCTGGATTGTTATGGTAATGCGGATAAAGTTTGAGAAAACAATCTTGTTATCCCGGAGAATGACGTTTCGAGAGTGCGCGATAAGTGGCCATTAACTGTCGGAATTGTTTATTATAATTACCGAGAAAAAAAACATAGGAGAACAGGAGGAGAAAGGAAAGAGGAAGCAATATAATCCGACGAAAGGAGGTCAAGAGCCGGTTGGTTAGAATGAATAATATCCCGACACATGCGGCGAACAGTTTCAACCCCGCGGCGCTTCATTTAGCACGCTCCGCGCCCCCTTCTCGCGGCTCCCTTTTCTCCCGGCTACCCCGCGCGCGTGAAGGCAGTGTTTTTCGCAAATTAAGAGATTCGCAATAATGGCCTTAATGGTAGCCGTAAGACTAGCAGCTGAAAATTACGTTGCCACTTAAACGCGATTATTTATTGCCTAATTTACTATTACTGCCGACAGGACGGCTCCGTGTACTTCGGTACACCGACTCGTTATAGCATTATGGCTCGTTGTGTGCCCATAATTAATTTTTTCCTACCTTCGTTCTTTTCTCTCTTTCCCCTTCACCCTGTCGTTTCTCGATCCACGCCGTGCGGCGTGGCGCCACGCCGCTGGGGTTTAAAACTACGAGAGAGAAAGACGCATGAGAAATTTTATGGAACTGATTAACCCTAAGTAATCGCGTGGAAAGAAAAAAGTATGCGGATACGTGTTATAGCAATAACGTTTATCCCTCTCCAGTCCAGACGGGCTCGATATTAAATCCATAAAGCTCGTGAAGTTACTCAGAATATTTCGGCACGGAAATACTTTTGTCCCCCTGGATCATGCGGTGATTTGTGTGCGGTAGCACAAGCGCGGAGATTACAATTTAAAAAGGGTTTTGAAAGACGAGAAAAATCGGCAGTTAGGTAATAAAAGCTTCGAAATCTCAACGCCGGACTAAGATGTCGAGGATCAGGAACGTTATATGAAGTCTTAAGCTTCGCCGGCGCGAGTCTTTGGGGGTGGCTGCTAGTGATGGTGATGGTGGTGGTGGTGGTAGTGCCGCTGCTGCTGCTGCTGCTGCTGCTGCTGCCGCTGCCCGATCGGAAAGTATTTCTCATTTAGCCTTTCAGGCTGCTCTCAGGATTACCCCTCGACCGATCCCACTTTCCACCGCCCATCGCCAACCCCCCTCGCTTGCACACGTCTACCGAAGACATCAATAACGCCGGCTCCAAAGTTTTGCCCCGCTTCAAAGTGTTTCTCCTACCTTCTTCTCACCTCCCACCCTCTTTTTCCTGCATTTTTTATAGCTCACGTCCGATGGTCCGGGAAGCAATGAACTTTGCTCAAAAAATGACAAACGAGCGCTCGCAAGAAGTGGCGGGAAGCCGCGGGGAACGGTGGCCGGAAGCGAGAGAGCTCAACCACGAGGCGAAAATCTGTCGGGTTTGTTTCTATAGGGATCCACTGTAACATGAAATTTCCTTGATAAGCCAGGAACGTTCTCCGTATTAACATCGATCATTTATTATTTAATTTTCAATTATTCTTATCTTTTGGGAATTTAACCGCGCTCTCTCACGCAATTAAAAATTATATCCCCTTTATAAGGTGAAATTTAATCTCACGTATTATCTCTACAGAATAGACCGTTACCATCCGCATTTACAACCACGCAAAGGTAGAAACGAAGGAAGGTAAGGAATACCGACAAGACCGAAATCCGAGCTAACAAGGGACAGTCGGATGAAAGGCCGGGCGTTCGAAAAGAGAAACGAAGAATCAGAAGGGCAATTGAAGGCACTGCATCAAGTAGATCAAATATTTTCTGTTGGCTGCTTCCCTCACGGGGACCATGGAGAACTGTCGAAAGCCCGATTGAAAAAAAATCTCTTAACCAAATGACGCGAAAGAAAGATCCGTAGCGACGAAAGGGAAAGAAGGAGCAAAGGAGGGTAGTGGACAAGAAGAAAAGCTCTCTGAAATTTTAAGCTTCTCCGAAAAGAACGACCGATAAGAGGTTGGGACGAACATGCTCGCGGGGCAAATAAAAAGTTCTGCAAATTTGAGTGGTGGTTTTAACGCCGATGTACGAACCACCGTGGCTGACCGCCGATAAAACCGCTCCCCCGACCCTGCTCCCCCGGAGGCCGATGCCGAAGGCGATCCCGGCTGCGATCGATTGTAATTAAATGGAAACGCTTTTACGTCCACGATGGGCTCGTTACGCTTATCGCTCCATTTTCCTCCCTTTTTTTTTGTCGCGAAATAATATTTTAATTATTACAGCCGCGACGCGCGACGTCAAGCGCGGATTTAGCGGCGATAAAAGCTTCTTGCTGAAACAACGATTTCTTAACGCGCTCTAAGATAAAGCTCTCGCTTTAAGGATAAATTTATAGCACAACTCTATGTGAGACTTTTTTTCTGTCATTCCGAAGTCAATGCAATTTTGGCAAGCGTCATTCACAGTAAAGTGGATGCAAAAATATTGTGCTTTTTAAACGCTTTTCATTTTTCAACAACTAAATTTCAAAGCCGGATAGAATTCTATTTTAATCGCAAGAGAATGCTTCACCGAAATAGTTCTAATGAAAATCAATGTGTATAATATATTGAAATATATAAATAGTTGATGTGTACAGAGTGAGCCAGTAATCGCATGCAAGATAAAAGTAAAGAATGTTAATAATAAAAAATAAAATGAAATAAAAATTACAAAAATAGATTCTTTTTATAGCAAATGAATGCTTTAAGTACATACGACTTAAGTACATACGACTGACAAGAGAAAATTATTGTACAATCTTGACTTATTATTTTAATAGACATCAATTCTATTCTGCTTCAATCATGATTCCTGACCTAGATATTCGTATGTATTATTTAATCGTGTTTATTATTTAAGAAAAATACATTAATCATGTCCAATTTAAATTTTTACACGAAATTAAACAATTTTATTCGAATTCATGCAACAAAATTACATTATCGAGCATGACGGCATAGCAGTATGTCGTGCAAGCATAGCATCACGTCATGTTTTACATTCCATTTTTTTTAACGTGACATCGTTTTTTCCTAACTATAGTGTGCACGGTCATTACATTAATGTCATGTAACTACTAACGGTATGCATCATGTGATATCTGGAAATGTACTCGCGTATATTCTTATCGAGAAAAGCATCTCAATATACTTCATGCAAGGTAACACGAATATGCATATTTATTTGTTTTTATATAGATATCAATTTATAATTAAAAATCCCTTAATAAAATACAGGATTTGCGTTTGTCCGAGATTAAATTAATTTAAAGTTCTAAATTTCTTATTTACGATCAAATTCGCATCGCTAGACAGTAAGATCAAACGATTTTATTTCTACGCAATTTATATATTCTACAACATAATTTTTCTTCTGACACCTTTCACCGACATTACATATATCTTGGTATCGGCAACGGCTGCCCAAGATCCGGCGGATCCATGTTTCCGGCAAGTAGTAATACCGCAAATGCGGTCAGCCGCCAGTCCAGATTCTGATGGAAATCGCCGGCCGCAAATCCAGATTTCCACGAGAATCGCGAAACACGTCCGACATTCTCGATGAGAAATCGTAGAATTTACGCGCCCGCCACCGCCGCCACCGCCACACCGCTTACATTAAATTAAAAGCTTAATTAACTGCGTACTGCAAGTGGCAATCAATAGCCGACGGAATTCCGTAATAAGCCGTCGCCTTATTCGCGCACGAGATCGGAAATAGTGTCAGAAGTCGACGAGATAATTGCAGAGAAAAAGAGAGAAAAATTTTCGAGGCAGCGCATATGATTTAGAGAAAAAAATCAAATGCACACAAATAACGCGATATCTTTCTTTTATCAAAATTTTTAGATCTGTTAGTGACATTTTTTCTCTCACTATAGGCCTTCAAGAATTGCTGTATCATTTCTATAAATGGATATTTACGTAATTAAAGACGATCGTGATATCGAGTTATCGAGCGCAATGATAGAAACTGACGGCGATCGCAGCACGTGTTGCAACGATACCTACGATCGTCACGCACGATTTCAATCAAAATAACCGCAGTGTCAGCGCTGTCATCGTCGTCTGCGTGTGCGAGCAAATATCCATTGCAAAAGTTGACTCGCGACAAGCCGATGCGTGACCTACTGACGTCAACCGTCGACATCGCTGTTGTTTTCAGAGATGCCGGCGTGTGACTAGTTTTACGTCATAACTTCTCGTTACGGACGATATTCCGAAACAAATTTGTTCGTATCTGCGCGATTTTTTCCCCTCCGGAGTTTATCAAGACCCCCCTGAATACGTCTGACATAAATATAGAGATGGATATTTTGCGATAACCGATTGATTGCCGCAACAACGAAACGATAGCATAATACAGGTCACTTTATCATAGTTTAATATCGCAAGTATATTTTAATAATATGTTTTTATCAAGTAAGTTAATCTATAGATTAAAATATAATCGACTGCAATTGGTTCACAATTGACTATAGTCAATTGTGAACCAATTGCAATCGATTTAAAAAACGATCGAGCGAAATACATTCAGATTAAATATTTATAAGCAGACGCGAAACGTTTTACAGACGAAAGCAGGGCAGAAGTGCCAAATTTAGACGTATTCGGGCAAGCTTGACACCTGCTGTGTCAATAGCGATAACAATGTATGTACCGATTATGGCAACCGTTTTATCGCTGAGAGCGCGCAGATTCTTCGGATGATAAATTATGTATGAGCGCTGTCGCGAAGCTTACCGGGTGAAGAGTAAAGGACAAAGGGCGAGGAGTGGTACATACGAGACAGGAATATATATTTATTCATTCAACGGGCGCATATTTTTTTGCATAATGCAGTCTGCGCGCGGTGCCCCGATCGCGTCGACGACGTCTGAAATATCGGGAGTAATTCCACTCGCGAAGGGAAGAAAAGCGAAAGAAGAGGGGTGGAAAAAGAGGAAAGAGAGGGAGAGAGAGAGAGAGAGAGACAGAAAGAAAGAGGGACGTTCTTACCATGTCGCAGAAAGCGAGGTGACAGCTCGAAACACGAAAATCGCGGAGGACCCCGGGCTTACAGGAAACGACGCTACTAAAGGGACGCATAATTATCATAGTTACGCGCAGTTATGGCGGGCGCCGAATTGTTAAAATGTTGAGCGACGAGGAATTCTGGACAGGCTCAAAACCAGCTTGTGAATTTAGGAAATTCAAGGTACACGGACACACGCGGAAAGAACTCGCCGGAATTAATCACCAACGAAAATAGCTGAACTGCGTAACATAGTTGCATCTCTCTCCCCTCTCGCCCTCTCTCTCTTTCTCTTCCTCTCGACAGAATATAAAACTATTTGCAAGGACGTTTCATATAACTTACATTATGTTTTCATAATGTAATTTATTTAATATACACTTCAATATTAAGAACTTGCGCTCGAATTAATTTAATCGCACTTTATTATATCTTGCAACAATTAAACGGCATTTTATTTTAAAATAAGCAAAGTTAGTATCTGAATATATTATTTAATATATGTACATGTGTGTCTATTTTTTTTTTAAATCAAATATCACATTTGTCATCGAAGATACCAGAAATGTTTCTCGCTTTGCAACGTCAAGTATTTCGGTCAGGCATACTGCAATCGATTTGAAATTTTGACAAGCAAGATTTAGTAACAAACGCGCGTTTACACATACCAGCGCTTTGATCGTAACTGAGACCAACTATTTGATGAATGGTCGCACGTCGAGGCAGCTCAAGCCCCGGCTTATAATATCGCGGAAAGTATGCGCCCTATGCACCAAACCTTGCGGCCAACTAAATATTTGGCCGCACTGTGGGTATATCTGCTAAAATTGTCCGGTATCCCACGCTCACCCTCAAAATAGTTAACAATAATCGATAGACCACTATTTTGAAACAAAGTGGTGACAATGCATTGTTGCGGAAATTGCAAAAGACTACGCGGCGCATTCCATTGATCTACCGCCGTCGTTAATTACGACGAAGCGGTAACGCGCCGCCAGATTTTATTATTTCAAATATTGAACTATTTGTAATAAACTATACATAATATATATATATAAATAATTTCAATAATCGGGAAATCATTTTATTAAATAATAAAATATTAAATTATTTTAGATGCCGGATTCGTTTCCCTTTCTTCATAAACGAAGAAATGAACGATCTTTGTTTTCTTTATCCTAGATTTTGGGCGAGACTCGGAGCACGTCAAGTTTCGCGATACGCGTGTGCTCGGACACCGGGCCCGGTGTTTAATATTTACTATGCGGGCCACGTTACAGTAGTTACGACACGATGGATCGGAGTAATAATACGGCTGGCACGCCGGTACGCTCAGTCATATTTCATCCTCTTAATACAGTTCCAACGTAATATTACTTCGTCGCCGGGGCGGGCGTCTCTTTTCCGGGCCTCGAAAGTTGCCAATAATTTCACGTAATCGCTTCAGTGTCCGGCGCGTCTCGTTCTGCGAGAACGCATCTTCTTAATGCATACATAATCTGCAGGTCCGTCATTAGCGCAACGATAATCAGCGACGTCGTCATCGAATTATTGGACAAACAGACGTCGACTGTTTTCGCATTAGCGATTAATCAATTAATGAATGGCCTGTAATCTCAGGATATGAGATATATGCTGACCGTATGTTTACGGAACTCTGACGTTGATTACATGAGAAATCAAAGTGTTGTAACACTGGCAATTCCAAAAATCTTGAAGAAACATTTAAAAAAAAAAACGTCAAATCAAAGCAATTTAATAACTCTTTCAAATACTGTAACTACATTTATTTTTATAAGATTTACAACTACCGAATATTAGGCTTTATTGCACATTATTAAATATGTCATAAAATGTCCCACGAAATTTTAATAAAATGTATATATATTTAATTAAAAAAATAAAACTGTCGTTTAAAACATTTAAAAAATTAATTTTAAATTTCTTTTGTTTCTTCTATAAATCTCTTTAAATGAAATAATTTGTATTTTAAAAATTTGTTTATATCTTTATTAATGAAAATATCCCTATGAATAAAAAATAATTGAATGTACAAACGTTTAATTATAAACACTTTGACAAAATTGCTCATAAATAGAAATTCATTTTGTGTATGTACAATTAATGATATGTAGGCAACATAATGCATGTATCTTCTATAAAAATCGGTTCAAAAATAAAATGAATTAAAGTAAATGAATATTTCATTGTTTTATTATCCACAATTAATGCTTCCAACTTGATATATCCGGCCATTTGTTAATGCACGCGCACTTTAACCCATTAACGCCCAAAATGTCGAAAATTTTAGTAAACATTTGACCATCATTCTCATATAGAAAAAGGAGAG
>VBVQ01003656.1:0-17827 GCA_011636635.1 Tetramorium simillimum
ACATGGCACGACACGGAAAACTGTTAAAAAAAGGGGCACTTTTTAACACACTTGTAATATAAAATAGTATGCGATACAAGTGCGGATTGGCTATTATCCGCTCGTGCGGATGGACGCACTCGTGGACAATAGCCAACTTTCCGCACTTGTATCGCAATCTACTATTTCCTTACAAATTAAAACAATTGAAGTCTGTAAGATTTTTTTGTCGGAGTTATGATGGATCAAAATTACCTATGCATTTTAGTCTGTATGCATTTTATGCTAAAACTTAGAATACCCGGATAATCATTGTATACTCGAACACATGGAGGAATTTGAATATACATTTGATTGGAAGAATGTTGAAATTCTAGATTCTGAATATAACTATCATAAGAGACTTATTTCAAAAATGATATAAATAAAAGAATAAAGGAATGGGCTAAATTATATACAGATTTTGATTTGCTTGACAAGGCACATTTTGATATCCTTGACAGTAGTAAGGCAAGGAGAGTTTAAATTTACCGTGGATGGTCCTTTTTGATTACATTGTTTACATAAACAAGATAAGATAAGGTATCAGATAACATAAACAAGATAAAATAAGATGTCTACATAAACAATGTTATCACAGCGAATTGACTGCACAAATATTTTGTTGTAAAGAAGTTATGATAACTTTTTTGCAGCCAAATAATTGTACAGCTAAATAGGTGCAACAACCTTTCCAAAACCTAAAAATGTTGTCCCATTTTTGCTACTACAACTTTGACAAAACGTTATAATGATATTGCCGCAGTAATTGCGCTGGACAAAAATGCTGCAGTTTAAGTTACGACAACGTCAGCACAGCTATTTGCTACTCGTGTATTCGTTTAGGTGTGAATGAGCAATGTCTTGGTCCGATTCATCCGCATGGTACAATGTTTGAAGTGTTTGAATTCCAGAAAGATATTTCAATTCCTGGTTCGGTAATTGGTTCGCGTGATATTGTTCGGGCAAAGTCTGTATATAATACTGATGCCGATGTGGCGAATAGCGTGAATCATTGTCGTATAGTTTTTTGGAATCAGGTTGAACAATGACATCGGCAGATACGATACTTGCTAACGAAATTGTCACCGCTAAGAACTGAAATGATTAAAAAAACTTCATGCAGATTATTTTTGAACAGATATTCTCTATGGCTGAAATTTGTTCCTTAAATTATTTATTTATTGAACAATTTGAAATTATCGAAAGAGAAAGAGATTACATATTTATATATATATAGATTTATTGTGGAATATTATTTTTTTAAACATAAAAATCAAAATTAAAGGAAAAGTAAAATGCAGAGGAGAAGTGCAAACGTTTATGTATTAATGTCTATAAAATTTTTGCCTAATGCTGATGACATATGACTTATAATTATTGAAAAATTTTAATTTCAGACCTTATTCAAAAAATTAAATAAAAGTAAAATATATATATAAAAAGTTCACTTACTAATCCTCGATAGAAAAACATCGTGATTTCTTGCTCTTACAGTTCGCTCGGAACTAACATAATTCCTCATTGAGTTTCAAAACTGCTTTCAATTTGAAAATTTCATATCCAAACAATTTTTGCTTTATCAAATTTACATCATTGTTGTATATTTTTTATACTAACAATAAGTCGTATTTTCGTTATATCGTTAAAAATTAGTATTTGTTCTAAAAAATATTTGGGATAATAAATTTAGCTTTATTTTAAATTATACCTTGTAGAATTATACATTTATTTAATATATTAATAGTTACCCGGAGTAAAATTATTTGTTTCTTCTTCTTCTTCTTCTTAATGTTTCAAATTATCATCATCAATAGAATCATTATTAACTCTGTTAGTATTTTTATTTACTTTAGTCATATTATTTTTAGTTTTATAGTTTACTATTTGTTCTTTCGTTTCTGCAGTTATTTTATCTTTATTATTTATCATTTTTGTAAGAGATGCTTCGATCTTGTTTGTATAATCTATAACATTATTACGTAACATTATAGCATAGCATAATTTACAACATTTATGTAAGAATATAATCAATTCATATGCATATTCTGTACATATGTGCATACGTGTGTGCGTGTGTGTGCGTATGCGTATGCGTATACGGATGCGAGTGAGTATACGTGTGCCTGTGCGTGGGCGTGCGTGCGCGTGTATCACACAAAGAAATAAAAAGGAGAATTATATTATTACCATGAAGTTGCTCATCATGCATTAGCTCTATTGCATTTTGTTGAACTATATTTTTTTCTGTTCTGGATATAATATTATTTTTTGGCAGTAGTTGAAAACACAATCTTTTTCTCATTATACATGTGGGTGCAATAAATTACATTATTTTATTTTATAAATTATTTTTATAGCATCAATTATTCAAATAGGAACGTATGCAGAAAAAATTTAGCCTCATTTTAATTTTAAAATATAGTATATAATATATTGCGTAATAAGTCTACATTTATATTTTTAAATCAATAATTCTAAATTTAATTATTGTAACATGTAGCAAAATTAATGCCTAAAATAAATTCCTATATAATTGTAATATTAGTAAAAATCATCTTAGCACAATTATTACTGAATACACTTCAGAAATTAATTTTGTAATTATTATAAAAATTGTTACAGCATAAAATTGTACAATTACTATTTAAGTAATAGTAAGAAATTTGTTCACTTTTTATTTTTATACATACCTTTGCATCATAATTTTGTCAAAATTTAGAACCTATAATTATAAAATTCTATTTCAACAAAAAATATGCGTTTTGCAGAATCATCTTATGACAATTATTGCGAAATGCTGTGAACAGAAAGACACAATAATTGTGCATTTATTACAAAAGTTTCTTATCTGGGTATATAAGAGAGAAAATGGGTAAATAAATGAAAAAAAATTGTGCATTTACATATTGGCTACTTTTTGTTAACATTTTGTTTGCAAACTTTTTTTTTAGAAATTTTAATATTGGGTAATGAGGAATCAGATGATGTATTCTCAAACGATATGTCTAAAACGAAAAGTAGAAATAATTTTGGAATGTTTGTATATTCCACAAAAAAAATATTTATAAATATATATAATATAAAGTAAATGTTAATTGTAAACTTAACTTTTAACTTTAAATTTTTTAAAATACTAAAGTAAATAAATTTAACTATTTTAAAATATCACAATAAATAAAGTTAATTTACTATTGTCCTTTGTATCTGCTTGTGCATTTTTCTCTATATGTGGTATTTGGAAAAGTTTTTGAAACGTTGTTTCACGATATTCTTCTGTGTATTTTTTTGCCTTATTTACAGGGCCTAATCCATCATTATCCGTACTAAAGGAAAACATTTTCTCTTTTAGTATTTTCAATCGATTTTCTGCAGTCTTATAATCTTCTGTAATAATATCCAAAACAATCATTATTAAATAGAAATAGCTATAATATGCTGTCAATATACAAGATTATTTATTTACTTGCAGATCCTTTAATAGTAATGGGCCAATGAGGCCAGTTCGATAATGGAGGCAGAAAATTTTTTACAGTTATATGTAAGAATTTACAAATGTATAGTTATATGGTTAGGATAAGGAGTTTTGCACGTTTTTTCTTCATCATCAAAATAAATCCATTCATCCGGAACTACATCAACACCAGCAATTACATTTTCATTGAAAAATTAAGTAAATTCAAGTAACATAAATTCCTTTTCTAATCGTTTTTTTTTCCTAATATAATAATAGATTTTAGACTTTTTTAAATTTATTATAAATTATTAATAAGTATTATTATTATTTTTCGTAAAAGTACACGCCGCGACGGTATAGGTGATCACAGCGAGGAGAAACGTCAAATCGGAACTCTTCGAGCGTCGCGCGTTGGCCGCGACTGCCCGAGCATTTACCTTAAGCTTTTGTCTCATAACGCATGCGTGTGTCCCATGTGTGTCGTGACTGTCATTATTGCTAAGGCGCGATATTCGAATGACGCACGGTATAAGAATTTGGGTTGACAATGTTGACGCGTTCAATGTTGACTTCGGTCGATCTGCCCGATCGAAAATATCTTCTGCTAGTGTTTTTCGTCATGAGATGAGTTTCTTTTCAGACATTCCCATTTGGTTCACTCTCCATTTGCGTAAATTTCTCAGCATACGCGTTTGCGTTTATCAAACGAGGAGATATAGCTTCCATTCGTAAAGATCGCAGAAGTAATGCTGGGATAATGGTCGCTTTGAGATTTATCTTTGCTGCTGGTTCCAAGTCTGAGA
The DNA here is from genome assembly GCA_011636635.1 of Tetramorium simillimum. Taxonomy (NCBI): domain Eukaryota; kingdom Metazoa; phylum Arthropoda; class Insecta; order Hymenoptera; family Formicidae; genus Tetramorium; species Tetramorium simillimum. The sequence continues at coordinate 4,279 of VBVQ01003656.1, forward strand.
GAAACCATAGATCTTCGGATCCACCGTGTTGGTGCTTATCGTCGATAAGTATTTCTATATTATCTCAAATAAGTTTCTATATTATCTCGGAAGCGTCGTTAGTTTAAAGAGATACATCCTAATCCATAACTAACCCTGACTAAACAAAATTCCTGATAAAATTCTTCGGAATTCTATAAATATTCGGTTTCCTGGAAACAGAGCGAACAAATATTCGTCAAACTCTCCGTCAGTGTCCAGAAGAACTTACCGGCGGGAACATTTACGGGCATTTCGAATTCATCGGTGAGTAACCCACTACATGTATTCACGATCTGCTCACGAACGAATATGTTGTAAAATACATCGCGTAAGAAATTCTGTGACTAATCGGTCTACTGTTGAAACCCGGTTACGTAATATTAACATGTTCGCAAACACGTCGACCGTTCGCTCTTTCTCTCTGCACGAATTGTGAATTTAAATGAGAATCTCGGTTAGAATGATCGCAACGACTAATTTAATTAATTCCATGTAGCGATTAATGATACTGTTAACATTATGAAAATTTATCTTCAATTTTGATACGGTTATGAAATTGAAACGAAAGAAGCAAACAATTGGCTATTCAAATAAGATTCCAAAATCACTAAAGAAACATATGAAAAAGAACTTTTTCAGATATTTATTAAATAAATATTTAATTTTCACTTATATTTTGTGATTAATTTCTATGCCTTTTAAATCTTATATGAACGTTAATTTTTTACCAGAATAATGTTCTAAGAATGTTTTTATGATAATCTATGGATATTAAAATGTATCAAGAATATTATAGTGGAGTGGACAAATAACATGAAAAGAATATTCCCATAACATAAAAAACTTATTATGTAATGTTCTCAGAATATTAGTGTAATGTTATTTTAATTATAAATAATATTTATATAATATTCTAGAAATATTGTGTGCTTATAGGAATTAGTCCCGAACAAACTGTAGTAAGAGCAAGAAATCATGATGTTCTTCCATCGAGGATTAGTGAGTGAACTTTTCTGATATATATTTTACTTTTATTTAATTTTTATGAATAACTTCTGAAATTAAAATTTTGCAATAATTATATGTCATATGTCATCAGCATTAGGTAAAAATTTTATAGACATTAATACATAAACGTTCTATACTTTTCCTCTGCATTTTATTTTTCCATTAATTTTGATTTTTATTTTTAAAAAATAATATTCCACAATAAATCTATATATATAAATATGAAATCTCTTTCTCTCTCGATAATTTCAAATTGTTCAATATACCTATAAATAATTTAAGGAACAAATTTCATCCGTAAAGAATCTGTTCAAAAGCAAACTGCATGAAGTTTTCTCAATTATTTCAGTTCTTAGCGGTGATAATCTCGTTAGCGGAGACAATCTCGTTAGCAAGAATCGTATTTGTTACTGAATCTGATTCGGGAATAGTATGTGAAACCAATTGTCATCCTGACTATTGGGACGATTTGCAACCTGAAGATTGGGTACGGAATTGGCTTCGGGATTTAGACAATTCCGAACGTCCAAAACAAGAACCTACTGACACTGGTAAATATTTTAAAGAACAAAAATGAAATTTGAAATCATCGAATAATAATCTAACGTACCATTTATTTTGAAAGTCGCATTACTCCAACTTGTATGAGTTCCAATAAAATGCCAACATAAATCAATGTATCGATATTAATACTGAATTCGATGTAAATTGCTCAATTTCAGATAAGCGTGTGGAGAATCATCAGATTAAGAATGACTATGTAACACAGCCACATTTATTCGATTCTGACCCGGAATCGATGCAGCCTGATCCTGAACGTCGTCGTCCAGGCGAAAGCAATATGGAATATGTACTACATTCACAATATTCTTCTACCTATCCAAATCAACAAGTGTCAAATCCTCAGAAAAGTGATTATAAGAGAAAAGACCAAAATATCGGTGTTTTCGAAACAGAAATTCCAAAGACAGATGAGTGGTTCCGTACCGTTCCTCCGATAATAGATTGACGTGTATGTTGAACCAAACTGGGAGGCCTCAGGGAACAAATAAAAGATTCTATAAAAACACTAACATAATATGTTTTGTTTTTAGATCTTTTTGTTTTATTTATAGAAATTTAATTTATTATTATTACCGAGACGATAGGGATTTTGTTATATGAATATTTGTCAATTAATCTCAATTTAAATCTGATTGCTAAAATTCATTGTCATTAGTAAAATTCATGTACAACAACTTCAATATTGAAAATGGAATATTTTTCAGACATTATGGACGTTGATATAATGTTTGAAAAATATTCAGCGAAACTTCCGAAAACGTCCATTTCGATGAAATTTTGAAAATAGGTTCCTTTTACATAAAAACAATGCTTAGGTAAAGTATTTTTGGCGACTCAAAAATTAAAGCACTTTTCAAAAACATATATTAAAGTTGAGGTTGTTTTTTTCTGCAATATAGAAATACATAAATAATAAATATAAAATATATAAATATATAAATAATAAATATAAAATATATAAATAAATTTCGTACAGTCTATGATGCAAAATGTCTATAGGGATTTTCTTACATGAATATTTGTCAATTAATCTCAATTTTAATCTAATTACTAAAATTTATTGTCATTAGTAAAATTCATGTACATATAACAACCTCAGTATTGAAAATGGAATTCTTATATTCGATATTATATATATTATATACGATATTTTTAGAAAGGGCAATCATTTTTTTACAAATTTTAATAAAACGCATTAGGTTTGTTGTGACGCGTGTTCGGCAAGGTCAAACAAGACAAGATCACATTAATTCCTTACGCTCAAAAGAAAAGTTATTACTACAGCGAAACGCCCAATACAGCGATAACATCATTAGGACCTGAACCTTACATTTCCTTACCTCTTACAAAATTAATATAAAAATAATAAGAACTGTTATACATATGACGCTGTTATAGAACATGTATTCCATCCTCGTTACTTTGAAGCAACGAGTCGATTGACTATAATGATTTTCATGTTCTATTATAAATCGTATATATTGTATACTAAGTTTTGAATCAAAGTGACTACAGAGTCAATATGACCCTGTGTGTTCTCCGAGGGTTAAATAAATGTATTTTAATGAAAACGTTATATTTTCTTTATATTTTTAACATGCTTCAAACTTCTAAATAGGCCTAATCCACTCTCATTTTTTAATGCAAAAATTTTTCATAGTGTCGTTGTTACGTCCCGGAATTTTTGGGAACGTGGTCAAGGAAGGATTTGAACTCTAGGGTTTTCTGTTCTCTATTATTTTCCTATTCCCTTCCCTGGATATAGAAAAGGTGTATTTTACTGCTCTTATTTCCTACATTATCGATCACGTCGGAGTTGTTCCATCAGTTTAGGATTCTTTCTGCTAGAAGAACCTAAAGAATCTGTAGAACTTTCTCACTCATCTAAAGATAAGGTAGAATTCGCTAAATAAATTGTAAGCTATAGATTGGCATAATAATATCCAAATTTGGAAATTTGATTATATTTAAATTTAATGATATTTGACCACAAAATTGCGATAAAAGAGAAAAAAGACAAAAAAAATAAAACATCTAGTAATGGAAAAATATAAGAAATATACTCTGTTATAAATATATTTAAATTTAAATATTTAAATATAAAATTTAAATATTAAAATTAAGTATACTTATAATATTAAAATTAAATAATTTAAATATAAAACTATTATAAGTATATTTAAATTCGGTAAAATCGATTTATTTATAAAACATTTTATTTAAAGAGTGTAAAATAAAAAAAATATAAAAGTTGTGCTTATTGTATAATTTCTATATTTTTTTATTTGAAACTTTTGAAATAACAGATATAATTATTTCCAGGGTTGGGCGTTTATGCGTAAAATACGATTGTTTACATCTACACGTATATGTATTATGTAAATTATGATTAAAATGTCATCTATGTAGGAAATCAGTAATCTATAAATGGTTCATATATCACGTTTAGCGATAATATGAATCCAATCATTTATATATGATCCTTAGTTATTAGACCGAGTCTGACAGACCCGAACGTATGTTGACGTTTTCAAAAATATTTTTAAATCAAATTAATTGTTAATATTTTAACTAAAATATTCATTTTCCTGAGATTCTGAACTTTTATTTAAAGAAAAATTAAAATTGATTGTTTTGACACCGAGATATGAGCGATTGAAGCAATAGTGCATTTTGATAGTATAATAACTGAGGGTTAAGAATTCTTTTATGTTTTATATTTGGTCTCTTAGTTTGGACATAAAGCCACGAAAAGTGAACGAAAAGTGAACAAAGGTTTTAGAGTTGTTTATTTTATTCCAGTAAAAAAGGCAAATAAATATTATGCTTATTGCATATATTGCAATTGCGAATTAAGCGATGCTACTTTCTCTCGCCTGAAAGCCACAGGTCAGCATAAATAATATTTTTTTAAAATAGAGTTTATAAACATGTGTTAATTTTATTAAATTATATTTTATTTAGATTTTATTATGTTTATGTCTCTGATTTAAAATAAACAATTAACTAATGAAGCGATGCTTTCATTTAAGCTGTATATAATATATGAAAATTTAATGTATTATTTACTTTTTAAATGTTAATCTTCTATTATTATCTTTTATTGATGTCTATTATCGATATCTTTAATATCAATACTCAAATATATTAACCTTATTTATTAAACTAAAAACTTATTTTTTCTGTACTATGTTATCTAATTTATAATTTACATTAGTTTTTGTTTACACGAAAAAAGTTTATGTAAACATACTGTAAACAATACGTAAATAATCCACATAGACGTAATCTTGAAATGTACGGCACTACTCTGACTATTTCAAAAAGGCATTTATTTACGTTGTCACTATTCTTGATTGTCTTTTTAAACATTTTAATTAAAATGAGATTTGATTCATTAAGCTATGTAAATATCTGCTTAAGATTTTTTTAGATGTAGGTATTGTTGATTAATTTTGATGTAAATTATTTTAATACGTTGCAAGCAATACGTCGATTAGTTTGAATCTGAAAGACTGTTTAACTGCAACGGTTTGACGGAGCGAGAAGGGATGTTCATGAGATAGTTATGCGTTTCTTGTGTCTAACATCCGGTCAGCCGCTCGCGATCTTTCTTCCCTCCTTTTATCTTTCATCCTTCCGTCCAACGCCTCGCCCTTTTGCTCGTTGGTTCTTACTCTCGTCCAAATCAGATTTTTCGTTTTCGTCGCAGCTGTCGGCGGTGGACAAGAAACCTGGACCAGCTGGTGCGGAGTGCAACACAATGAAATGTATCAAGAACGGTCAGCTTCACGATATTGGATTAATACTGGACGTTTTCAAGGTTAAAATTTCGTATCTAAACATTTATTACGCTTTGAAATATTTCATATCCACGTTTATCTCTTAATATCTAACAGTTACTATTATGATATAGATATAGATTGATGCGATGAATTGTGAGCATAATAAAGTCTGAGAGTACTGACAAATTAAAAACTTAAATTTCTCGAAAATTATAATAGATATCTGAGAAATGAATTTTTAACGAAAATTTATCTCAAATAATCGTAATAAATTTGAGACAATAAGAATATTTCAATGCATTTTAAAACGTGCATTATAGTTACGGTGATCATATTTTTGAGAAAAATAAAGGACATCGCCATCTACCCTTCTTTCACAAACAAGTGCAATGTAAATGATTATCATTAACATTTTTCCCTAAATATATATTTATATGAAAAAAAGTAAAATTTTGTAAACTAAAACAGTTATATATAAAAAAAGAAACACATCTTTATTTAAATATTACACAAAATATACAAAGGCGATAAAGACTGAAATATAAGACATTTTATAGAACTTTTCAGAAATAAAGGACAAAAGTGAGTTTTCAAAAGAAAAAAATCTAAAGGACACAGATCTAAAATAAAGGGCTATCCTTTGTAATAGGACGAATGGTCACCGTAGTTATAGTATTTAAATATGCGCACATTAAGATGTGTTCTAATTTAATTGCTTGTTTATACATTTCTGTTTTCTTTGTACTAGAACTCCCATCGAGAATAACGATTTCCGGTGGCGTCCCTTTTTTGTCTCTGACAATGAGACGGTTACGGGCTGCTTAGAAACAATCGGGTATTCCGTCTGCATTGTCCAGTCTGCGCGTGAAGGAGATCTTGCCGGGATCGCGTCGCGGTTCATTCATGAAGTCGTTCTTGCGCGAAATCGCACGTCTGATGAAAGAACTGCTCTACCTGCGGTCGGACAGAAGGCAACGAACGAGCAGGAATGCCGTTAATTACATCAATTGCGTAATCGCTCGTATTAATTGGACGAGCTTCTATACGAAAGAAGTTGAGCGCCGATTTTAGTTATTCTAATGACTGTTTCGCGAAATATAATTCTCGCCGTTTACAAGAATTCAGCTCCGCGCATGGATTATCCGATGCAAGGAGATCCTGGCGCGATACAGGATCCGCGCGAGACAAATTGAAGTTTTTCGCGAACGAACCTGTCCGTAGACCACCGCGAACCCGTCTTCCTTCGCTTTAACTGGCTCCTCTAGAAACGACGGGGACTACCCGATCCTGTTTACTCACCTCGCGCTTTGTGGCGAACACAATTTAATCCTTTACACGAAAAGAATTGCAAAATTAATAATAAAGAAGAAACTCGATATTTTTCTGTCAATTTAATTTTTTTAGTTATTATTAATCGTTTCTCTGCGAAAAAATATTTCTATATTAATAAAAAGACTAATGAAAAATAGAGCATAGTAAAGTTTGTAATTTTGTTGCAAAAGGTATCAAATTGCGATAGTTTTAGATCTGAAGAATAATGGGAAGAAGTTGTATGAAAAAAATTTACATCTATATGTTTATCTAGCATTAATAGAAATTATGCATGATATATGTGACACATTCTGAAAAAATCGTCACGGCGTTAGATTTGCGTAGAGCTCATTTTTCTAAAATTATCACATTTCTCTTTCGAATGCTGAAGCAAAATTATCCACCTTCGACAGAGATCGCAGTGTACGCCGCCGGTGCATTTGAGTAAATTTGACTTGGCCAAGATTATTAACGTCTTCTCCGAAGATTGTCAGTGTTTCGCGATTTTAGCATTACATACGTAGTTCGCCTGTCTTTTCCGGATACGAGATGGCAACCAGTTTGCCGGGCACTCGGTGGTGAACAACATCGTCTTTTTTCATCGAAGCATATGCCGAGACTATATTAGGAAACTTGCAGTCACGTGTAAGAGGAGATAGAGCGCGTAGGCGCGCGAGGAGAGCAGAAAAAAAGAAAGATAAAAATTCAGTACGAATCTCGCGGATTCAAATCGTATCGAGGGTATTCAGCGTCGTCGCGCGATATTAATTATTCTTTTTCCAAATTCCGATCACGATCGATCCCGCCGTGCGCGGTTATTAAATTTCTGCGTTAAATCTAACTTGGCGCATCCTTCCCGTTCCTTCCCAGGCTTCTCCCCGTGCTTGCCAAAATTCCTCTTTTTTTCGGCGTGCATCGCGCCCGTGCCCGTATTAGGAAACTTGCAGGCATTGTGTCTGACTCTCCCGACAACGACGAACGGACAACGATGACGGCGGAGCAATGAGCGCTCCGTTCCCTCCTCCCCTTTCGCTTTGCAATTGGTAACAATCGCGAGGCTGACGAAACACGGAAATCCTCGATTTCGCATGATTTCTTTTCGCCGAATGTATTTTTAGCGCGAAAGGATAACGCCGCGTATATTTCCTTTAATAAATTTAGCTTCCATATGTCATTGGACGCAAACGGGGAAAGATTTTTCTTTTTTAAACAGGCAAAAACAGGCGCAAAAATAATCAGCGAATTTTGCGATGTGACAATCGTCTCCGGGAAGAACGCGAGTGATTTTCTTTTTTTCACGCATACGTGAAGGCACGCATAAATGCGCGTGCATCGCGCACAGATACACCGATCGATGATAAAAAGCTTTCAAGGTGAGCCGGACCAACATATGAATGGCCGTATGCATGAATGGGTGGCTGTACGCACTCTGGAGGGACTAACCGGTGGATGCTGGGCTTGTTATGTGTCCGGCTAGTGCATATATACAGGGTGTCCTACAACTTAATTCTAACGAGCCCCTCGTTGATACGACGTATTGCTGCATATCTTGCGACAAAATGAGTATAAATAAACTGTGTATCAAACTTGTAACAAAATTAGATAAAAAAATATTTTTAATATAATCATTAAATCAACTAAAATCTACGCAGAATTATTGCCCAATTATTAATTAACTGATCCGGATCCTTTTAATTTATGCGTTCGATTCATAATTAAATATAAATATAATTTCTTAAATTAAATGTAATTAAATATAAAATTAAATATAATTTTCTTAACGAAAAACTGATTCTTAGATAAGGTATTTGCTATTTGAATTATAGTCGCCAGTTGCGCGACACCTTGTATGCACGTATATGTGTGTATGTTGTACCATGTGGCCTACGTGCGCCTCCTTCTCCGCCTCGTGCAGCGAGCTCGCAAACGTGATCCGCGATCGCAACGTCTCGCCGCTGGTATCGCATCAATGAAGCCGAACGGGAAGAAGTACCTCAAAGGTTTTAATTAAGATTCCTCGTAAAGCGGCTGTTTTTTTTTTTTTAATGAAACGCGAATTTGGTAAAAAAAATCACAAATGCAATATTCACGAGCGTGGCGCTCGTTAATGAACGCCGGTTGCTGCACAGTCCGGAGTCGTTCATAAAATTCATCTTGCGCATGTTGAATTTCATTTCGATGGCGCGTCCTTTTCTCGACGCGCACTACCCTTTATGACTGCGCGGCTTATGATCTCCTGCAATATGGAGCTTTCATAAAAGATTCCTTTGATGGGATGAGAGGAAAAAATCAAATCGTTGCATCAATAGAAAGTATTGTAACTGTGAAATTTTTCGGAGTTCGGTGTATAATAGCTCTCTTTCCGAAAATAAAATTGTAAGAATTCGGAAATTAATTTGGATTGATATGTAAGCCCGAAGAATTATTTATATATTTATGTATGATCATTAAAATTTACCTGTATACTATTGTAGTTATAGATTTTTGTATTTTGTACGTATATAAAAATATATTTAAAATATATAAAATATAATATATTTTAAATATAAAAAACGCAGTTCTACTTTTTATTGATGCTATCAAAGTCAATGTAAAAGATTACCTCGATGAATCATACGTTATATCAATAACAATTTGTTTTATTATTACAGACTATAAGGATTTGTCGTTATAATGAGCATAAGTATAAAATAATTTTATTTGTCGCCGCATGAAGAAGGACAACAGCACGATTATAGGACGGTTTTCATTTGCAGTTATCCCTTAACGGGGTATTATATAGGTATAACGAAATATTCAATTTGACAAAAGAATCGCGTCTTTTAGCACTTGGGGTCAAGAATTAAATATTCATATCAGATATTGAGTCTGTAAAATTTCATTAAGCGTAATAAGCCTGTATTCTTTTTTAATAATAGAATTGCCACAATTAATATAAAGATTCTTTTCTCATACGATATCGGAGATGAAACACATAAAATTATATTGAGATTCCAAAACCTATTTTTGAACAACTCATTACACATATATGCAATAATAAACTTGATAAAATATTATCAAACATTCCGATTGCGAAATAGTAATAGCGTTAATTGATCTGAAAGATTAAGGGATTCCATAATCTGTAAAAATAATTTTCTTAACTCTATTATTGCACTTTAATATACAAACAAGTTGCGTTTTTTACAACATCGGTAAATATGTCCAAATATTTGCCCCAACGTGCAGATCGAAGAAACAAATAAATTGATCGTACGCATTGTTGCATATAAGCTCGCGTTCCTTTTTCATACCTTATCTGAACTATTGTTGTGGGCACAGAGTACAGCTCCATATAAATATTCATCAGAAAACAAAAAAAAAAAACATTTTTACAATTTAAAAAGAGTATAAATAAGACTAGATTTCGTTAGAGATGATATTTCACTTAAAAAGTTATGACGGTATCGTTACAAGTCTCACTCTGATACCATCCCAAATGCATCGCAGTCCGATATTATCTAAAAACAAATTACCACCGCACAACTCTAATTCCAATATGGCGAGAGAAAAATCACTCTTTGGTTAACCCGTTCTCTATTGTGATTTTATGTACATTCCAGTCTCTCATCTTTGGCACTAAGCTATGATCGAGTTTACCTTAGTCTCAGTGAGGCACGTCATGACACGATACTGATAATGATCAGAAAATGTATTTTTATCATAATAATAAATATAATGATATTTCACACGCATGCATACATACGTGCACGCACACTACGTCCTAGATCTTCCGTGATAACTCCTAATGTCAGATGTCTGAAGTCATTTGGAGATAAAATCTCTAATATAAAAAATGTCAACGCTTTAATAGTTTTTAGAGAAGCGTTTGAGAAATATTATTAATGTACAATGCATTTCATACGATAGCTTTCACAATTCGCATCGAATTTAAATTCATTTCCTGTAAGATTTTTATATCGCTGTTATTATTTAATAGAATTTCAATTAAAAGTTAAACAAAAGGCTTAATAATCGAATTTTAAAATATTAAAAAGCCTTTTATCATTTTTAATTCAAAATTTGAAATTGAAAATTATAAAAGAAAATAATGGTTAAAATTAATTAGATTATAGTTGAAATAAATAGAGAAATTAAATATCAGCTTTTTCTTCAATTATCTTATTATCATATAATTGCTATTTGTAGTTTTGAAACATGAGACTATTTTAAAATATGGATTTAGGAAAGATTTTGAATTATATGAAAAATTTTTTGTTGAATTTATCGATGCAGACGACGTAGATTTCTGCAAGAAAGGAAATTAACCATCGAAAACCAATTGCATCACATCGTGTCATGACTTCCGTTCGTCGCGATTGCGCGGGCCTCACGTGAGAGGTAAAGTCCGATGATCCTCCACGAAGCTGTTCGGCACGTCCAGCAAATTGCCGCGAGGAAGCGGTGAGGGTACGAGAGCGGCGTCACCGTCGACCTCAACGTCGGCCGCGTCACTGTCTACTATAGCAACGGGTGCACCGCTGGCGCAGCCGCTCAATTCGCGTACGTTACCGGGCAAATAGTCCTTCCAGCTTCTAAACAGATATCTGGTGAACTTCCTGAGCTGCCGGAACTTGCAGTAGGTAGCGCCCTCCGCGGACTCCAGCTGTTGCGTCTGAATGAGGAAGCCCTTCTCCTTGAAGGTCTGCTCCAGCTTCTCGCGCTGCAGTGACTTTCGCGTCTTCCTCTTTCGCCGACCGTCGTCCTGGCCGACCGGACTCCTCTGACACGTCGGCGGCGGTTGGATCCTCTCGCCGGCGGCGTTCAGAAAGGCCCCGGCGGCGGAGGTGCTGCCGGACTGGCCCGCCGGCTGCTGCAGGGCCTCTCGGGGAAAGAACTCGTAGCCGCGCATGCTCTTGTCGCCGGTGCCGCTGTAATAGCGGAAATTGCCGCCCGAGTCCACGGAGAGGCTCTTCTTCTCCTGCAGACTCGGCTTGGCGCCGCCGGTGAACTTGAACTTGCATATGCTCACCTCCGTCGCCGGATTATTGTTGTTCTCCGTCGGCATCGGCGGTATAAATATGGCGGAGCGTTTCCGCTTGGTCGGCTGGCTCTGCTGCTGGCCTAGGGGCGCGTTCCTCTTCGGTCTCGGCGACGTGGACGTCGTGGCGGCCGCCGACACCGGGACCGCTTGAGCCGAAGCGGACAGCGCCGCCGACACCTGGGCCGCGCTCTTCGTCTCCATCATCGAGTAGATCGACTTGGGCACGATCTTCTGCTCCCGCGGCGGTTGATCCGCCGTCGGCGTCGGCGTCGGCGTCGGCGGCGGCGGGCACTTGTCGCTCCCGGCGACCTTCTGATAATACAGCAACTGGGACTGCAACGCCATCGGGTGAATGAACACGCCGGCGTTCGGCCAGTACACGAAGCTGGAGTTGTGACCGATCATGGGATCGATCACGTTGTTGTTGTGATTGACGAAGCCGCTGTTCGACCGGTGACCGGCCGGCTCCGACAGGAAGCTCGTCCCCAGACACTCCACTTCCTCGCTGTCGCTGGACGTCTCTCTCTTCACCTGGCCGGACTCGTACACGTTCCCGTGCTTGCGCAGCAGTCGGATCTTCAGCTGGTTGAGATCCCGGATGCAGAGATTCAGCGGCTCGTCCTGCTCCCGCGAGTTCTCCGACAGCGCGAAGCTCCGCCGGGTCTCCTGGGTCAGCCGCTTCTCCAGCAGGCTGCTGATCCTGTTCTGTACGTCGGTCCTCTGGAAGGGCACCTGCGGCGACACGCGCTCCCGTGGGTCCTGCTTATCCCGACGGGGCGACAGTCTTCTCTCCTCGTGTCCGGGCGTGCCCGGCAATATCGTGCCGTAATTCTTGTAGATCAAATGGCATATGTCGGCCTTCTTCGGCTTCCGGCCGCGCCTGGGCTTGCTGTTGTCGAGGGTGATCTCGCCCATGTACGGCAGATCGGAGTACTTCATCGGGGGCCTGCTGGACGTCTGCGGCTGCGCCTGAATATGATGATGGCTGGGATAAGTCGTGTTGCAAGCCTGCGAGGACACGGACGTGATGACGGATCTCCTGGTGCCGGTGAGGAGTTGGTTGTGGCCGAGAGTCGTCGGGCACGGAGGCGGCGGCGGCGGCGGCGGCGGCGCGATCTGCGGACAGAGCTCCTGCTGCATCGCCGCGATTCGCTGCAGCCAGCCGTGAACGTCGGCGACGGGACTCGGGGTGGACGTCGAGTTCGTCGGCGCCGGGCTGGACGCCGCCGGCTCGATGACGCGCGGCGGCGACGAATTCAGATTCTCCTGCGCCAGGGACGCCTCGTAGTGATCCAGATACTCCGGCGGTAGCGCCTGATGGTGGAATTTGAGCTTCCATCGCGATTTCCTGCGGCCACGACTGGAATATACGAGATCTTATAGTTCGGCAATACTTAGATTGGTAGACGACACGTTTTCTTCCGTCAGGGAGCATTTCTGCGATAAAAGTTATACTGCGAGAAAATTGACGGAATCAAGAAAATTATAAGGAATAATTCTTCCGTTTTCTTTTATCTTTATTGAATGTTGCTCATTAAAATAAAAATTCTAATTTTTAACTTAAAATTCTTTAAAGTATTGAAATAAGTAAGACATTAAAATAAAACAAAGAAGGAATATTTTTTCAACTTAAAATTCTTTAAAGAATTGAAATAAGTGAGACATTAAAGATGTATCATAGTCAAATGACGATCTACAGTGTTAAATTCTAATAAATTAATTTCTGATTAATCGTTTATTAATTCTATTATATTAGAATTAATTAGAATTAATTAATCAATTAATTCTAATAAATTCTAATAAATTCTAACATATTATTTTATATATAATATTAATA
>VBVQ01003657.1:0-17824 GCA_011636635.1 Tetramorium simillimum
ACCGGGGAGGAGAGAAAGTGTCATCCCGCTGCAAGGAGCCTAACACCGCGGCCGTGCCTCTCTCTAAACAGCCGCGCCGTGTGCACGCGCGGTATGCGCGCGTGTAGAGGCGGCGCCAAATGTTTTCGAAACCGTAAGACGCACGCCGCGCGAGCTCTCGGCGGTTCACTGACCGAGTTATGACGTCACCGCGCGAGAGATACGACCCTCTCCCTCCTGCCCCTCCCCCTCGCCCGCGACTCCGCGGGCCGCTGCTCACCGCTAACGGTCGCGGCTAGACGAACGACGGTTCGCCGCGACGGGCCCCGCGTGTATCGTTATGCGTGTGACACGCGCGTGCCGCGTAGGTACGCGCGCGCGCGCGCGAGTGGGCGCCCTACACGTGATACCTTTATCTCTTTCTCTCACCGTTTTTTTTTTCAATATTCAATTATTTCGCTTGGTTTCTAAATGTAGTACGTACGAATGTCGCGCTATAAATAATTTTCGTAACGTTTTAGCGCTCGAAAGAACACCATTCTACACTATTAAACTCGCAGTGTCGAATTATACTCAATTTGAGACATTTTTAATTATTCCATAGGTCGCCATTGCTCCTATACTGAATATTTCATTAATTTTGACTAAAAGGAAGGTGAAATTTTGACTAACGTGGAAGTTAAATTAGACAAATTAACAACATATTGAGTAAGACTCATTTAATACGTCGCTAATTTTACCTCATTGTTTTAGTCAAATTAATCGAATATTGAGTAAGAGCAATGGCGACTCATAGTAAATCGGAGTGTAAAACGCCCGATAAATAGTAATATGTATTCAAATTTTATTTAAAGTTTTGTCTCGATGAGACGTGGAGTAGCAGTGCTCCGAATACTCGTCTGATTGATTGAATTTGAATTATTTAGACGCGATTGCGCGATGACAATAGGCAAATAAAATTCGTGCGCTCGAGTTTAAACTGTACGCAATCTCTCATTCTTGAAACATTCTTTAGTATGTATATTCTATATGTATATTCGTATGTATAATCTATATGTACATCGGAATATACAACGGATTGTTACGCCGTTAAATTTTAAACTTACGGAATGTATTATCTGACGAATATCTATCTTATTCTGGAATGTGGAATCAATCACTAAATAAAAAGTATTTTACGTACAAAGTGATTTTTTCCTATAATTTCATATTCTAAGCTTACTGTTTTACAACAAATATATTCCTCTTTTAATAAAGTGAAAAATACTTTTTTCTCTCTTAAATATTCTTCTTTATACTATTTTTCTCTTAATTTTAGAGAAATCCTTTTGAGGCCAATATAAGAGTAAAATCCTTTAAGATTTAGAGGTTCCACGTATATCAAAATTATTATTTTTTTAGGTAATATATGCCTATTTTTCCATCTATTTCTTATTTTAAGGCGCTAATTATTCTTACAGCATATAAATTGTCTCAAAAATTGTGACTCTCTCTTTTATTCATTACATGTACATTATTTTATCATAATTTGCCCGATTATCTTGAAAAATTCATCGAAAAATGATCGACATTACTCAATTATCATAATTCTCACAATTTTTGTTGCCATCCGTGAAATTTTCAATTAGTATGTGCATGGAAAATGAGAACACTTTCAACGGCGCGAGGTGCACGAGATGAGAAGGATGTTAGAAAGAAAGGGTAAATGTTAAACGTTTCCAAGATTAGAAACAGTCTTTCGGTTAACCTTGTTGCGAGACTCTCCGTCTCCCGCGTCCGCGATGAGTCGCGACGCGCAGGTGCGTACCGGCATGTTTATTCGATTAGAGCGGCTGAAGCGCGCGACAAAGCGCGTATCTGTCCGCGTCCGTTTTCCGCCCAGACCTCTTAAATCCCTCCCAAGTGCAACGCGGGGCGCATTGGCTCCCGGCCCGCATTTGCATTCCCCGCGATCTTTGCGTACAGGGTGTCCTCCTAATTCCCGCTTACTCGGCGCGTGGGCCGTGATGAATATCGAGTGAAAGGCGCGCGCGGGGCCGCCTTGGCACGCCCGGTGTCGGATTTTCGTGGAAAACGAGGAAACGTTACGCCTCGTTTCTGCGTTTTGTTCTCTTATTTCGGGATACGGGTACACACAGAAATGCATCCACAGCGCGCGACTGTCGTATTGCGTTGCGCGCGCTTTTTCATCGCCTGTTTCCATCGCGCGAGTATACGCGCGCGAGTCTTTGAGACTTGATGTATTGTACACCTTCTCTAAGTTTTGCATACAACTAAATTATTTTCATCCTTGCATCACGATTAGTTTCACGAAACCGCCTTACCGCTGGCGGTTTCGTTTCATCGTTTATTTATGTGTATACAAAAATTAGCGGGGCGCACAGTAGCCATCTATATTTTATCTATCCTGCGAGCACAGTCAAATATTCTATTAAATATGTAAAATGCATATTGCATATTCAGTATTCGTTATTATCCTTTCGTCCAATTCTTTAAATAAAAATAACATCAAAATATTTCATGAGCGCGATAATACATGTATAACACGTCTTATTTGAATTTCAAAGTGACGCAATGTAAACTCGCTCTAGCGAGTTATTTTTACAAAGAGAGATTTGAGACGTTTCTTAATTTGTTTTAAATTAATACACCGGAGCTTGATCTTTAACTCTCTACACAATTATAAATCATTAAATTTAAAAGACGAAACGTTACTAGGTTGAAATGACTGTGTGCTGCACATTTAAGATTGGATTATAGTTCGTTGCTACTGTGCAATATTCTCGTTCAACTCACCTCAAGTGTCTGCCGTAAGGTGAGATCGGGGAAAAAAATGTCCTGCTGTTGTACGTAGCAGATTCTTCTGCGCCACCGTTTGGTGAGCCTCTCGCGATTCAGCCAGATCTCACCGCCGTCCACGCCAACACGGCCGGACAAACAGTTCAGCAGTGTTGTTTTACCACAGCCTGCGTAACAAATATGCCAGACAAAAATTTAGCGCCTTCGTGTGTGCTGTCGTGTAAACTTGTTATATATTTCAGTGAATATATCTTTCGCACATCGCGCCGTGTAGATGTCCCTTGCGCGCGCGAAAATCATTATGTAAAGTCGTATAAGAGAGTTATCGGTGGGGTAGTAGTCCTTTGTTAATTTCGGTCGTTTCGGGGAATTTACAATTGTACTTTTATCTATCTTCATTAGCGAGAAAGGGTCATCTCGTCTATGCGCTGAGCAACATTTGGAAATAGCCGTCAAAAGCTTTTAGCTCTTGGAACCTCCTAGCTGTTAATATCTTAATCAACATTCCTTGTATTTGTAAAGTAAAAAATAAATTTTTTGGCGTGGTCTTTAAATACTCGAACTCGAAGTGCGCTGTTTCGATTTAAGAATATCTTTGGATACTTTTGAAATGAGATGAATTACAGAATTGTTAAAACAAACAAACGCAATTTATTATACATTCCACGATTTTAAGGTATTTAAATGAAAAGTTGTGATCGCCATAATATTGAGCCATAACATTGAAAATTACACGATTTTGTTTTATTAACTAAAGACTTGTGTGGATACGTTCGAACAAGAGATTTAGTTGATTCAACCAAATTTTATTTTATTCAACAGAATAGGTACATAATAAGAGCCCTATTTTGTTAAAATTTAGTTGAATCAATTGAATCTTTTATTTGGATACGTTCAAACAAATCTTTAGTACATGTAACAAAATTTTATTTTCAGTGTACAAATGCATTTTGCACTTGGAGAATTTTCCATTCGTAAAACCATTGCCGAAAATCCCATCACGCGACTGTCTCTAATTGATTTAATCTTGTATTTTAAAGATGCAATTTTCCTCTCTCGTTTTAGAGAACCGATACCAGAATTTAGTGTCGAAATAATTGCAATCGGTGAATTTTTGTTAGATTTGGCGCCCGATATGCCGGAAACAAAACAACCATGAACTTTCTCATCGCGCAGCAATAAATATTCTAGCCGGACAAAATTGTGGGCTGGTATATTTCGCTGCCGCGCGCATAAAAGCGGTTAAAGATAGAAACGCAGACTTAATTCCGCGCGTCGTCCACGCAACACCGTGCGATTAAGATTCGCAAGAAATAATGTGAAATATGAAAGAGAGTGTTCGAGAAGCCGCGCAATTACGCCGGGTCATTGGAGGGACGGGACGAGACGAAAAAGTAGGGTCATTACAGAAATGTAGTGGTACAGAATAAACGAGCTCTATGTTTTTTGCCATTTTAAACTTGAGAGACAAATATAGTTACTTTTGGAGCCAACCATAATTTTACAATACTACTAACAATAAATATGATTAACTTAACTGTATACATCATTATGTTAACCATAATAATCATTAGAAATATTATAAAATTGTGGTTGGGTCAAAAGTAACTATATTTCAAAAGTAACTATATTTCTCTCACAATGTAACTGATGCAACATGTATGTAACTTTACGGGGTTATTTTCGAAAATTGTTTAAACCGACATAACATGTTAGAATTAAAATAGAGAAGGTAAATGTTGTTCTTGTTGTTATTTATTAATTTTCTCATATTAGGCGTTTATTCGATCAAATCAAAAATTTATTATATTCGCCGGAATATTATAATGTGATATTTTAAAATATAATTAAATAATAAATTAAATGTAAAATTTAACATAAATAAATAAAATATAAATTCTGAATTAAATATTTTATTGTCCGTCTGAAGAATAATTCTCTGACAATGAGTATTATTTTTATCGAATGCGATCGGTAGTGTGCGTATTACTAGAGCTGATGTGTACGCGAAAGATTGATTGATACAAGAGATAATTTCGTACCTGAAGGGCCCATAACGGCCAATAATTCGCCTGGCTTGACGACTCCCGAAACATCTCGAAGGAGCACTCGCTTCTCCTTGACCACCTGTAATCCTCGGAAGATTAGCTGCACCGGACGAGAATCCAGCGGGCACACCAACTGCAGCGCTGAGCTTTCCACTCTGCAAACATTGAAATATCGCACTTTCAGAAGAGAAAATTTGCGTCATTTAATCTTCCTACATTTTTTAAATATAAAAATTCTTACACGCGCATGAAAAAATATGTATCTAACATCTAAAAAAGATTTTTTTTAAAATAATTTTTTTAAAAATAAAATTATTGTCACTTTGTTTTGGGTGATGAGCGTGGATGTGACCGAGGAAGTTAATAAGAATGTTAAGAGAAGGAAGAACGGTAAAATAATGACGGGAGATGATTCGCTGTATACGCGAAAAGAAAGTTAAAATCGTACGCGTTATAAATACTCTTTATTCGAAGGCTAACGCGACACAAAGTCTTTATTCAAAGTCTCTATCTTTAACGCACAAAATCTAAGTCTTTATTCTCGAAAGTCTTCGGCGCGATAGTCTAAGATTCACGCGGGAATAAAAATTATCTCTTTATCACGTCTGCACGATTCGAAGCCGAGTCTCCTTTCCACTCACCGTCTCTGCTCATCTCGGCTCGTTCTTCCTTAGCGCACCGTGCCCTTTTAGGACTTTCAATTTATTATTTATTATTATCGGTTTGCTCTTAATTAAATTACCGAATCCGAAAATCCGATATCTCAGCTGAGCGCTCGCCTTTAAACGCGTCTACTCCAATTGCAGCTTACGCCGCATTCGCTGCACTCGTCGCTTATTATCCCGGGCAGAAACGGCATCGAGAACCCTCGCGAAAAGTCTTGCAAATTTAAATCGCGTTGATTTAAACTCGCACCTGTCACCGTTTTTCGACAGCGCTCCTTTTTTTTTGTCTTTTTTTGATTGTTTTCGTACCATGCTGTTTCCGGCCGCCTATTGTCGTCGATTCTACGATGGTCGACGCTAATTCCCTGAACTGGGAATTAAGAAATACTTGCGAATTGTTTTGTCTCGATTTGGCTAATAACTTTTATTTTTCTTGGTATGTGACGGTGTAACCGCCACAATGTAAAATTATGATTCGGATAGGAATCAAAACGTTTTCAACGAAAACTTTTGAAATGCAATTTTCGAAGTGATTATTATATAAAATTTAAGATTTTAAGTTACACTTAAACACGGCGAAACACTTGTCGTTGGCGCGCCGATTTCATTTGTAATCTTTTCACGTGGCCGCGATAAACCATTAGCGTAGATTCCGCGAACAAAACTACGGAATTATCGCCGGCCCTAAACGTGCTAATTGGGTTCTCCAGATCTAGATTGCCGTACCAACGCGCGACGTTGATAAAGAAAAAAAGGCGTTGATTGTCCGTCGAGACGCTTTTATCGGAGATATGGCGTTAGCGAGATTAACCCGAATTTAATGTTTTGTGAGCCATTCACGAGTGCGGCCCATAAAAATTCACTTTAGCGCGAATCATCGGGTAGATGAATTTCGGCGGGTCATGTCGTGGGATCCGCGCGCGAAGTCGTTAAAAAGCGAGGTGACGTGGGTTCTAGGCAGGCGTGCGTACTCGGCGCGACGAGCAGGCTTCATAATAACAATGACGTCTCATGGGAGTTATTTCGCGACGGCAATTAAGCCTGGCGTGCGTTACGCCGAGAAATGGCGTGGTTTCGCAATGCCGAAGAGACTCGTGCGCTGGTGCTGGAAAATCTTTCTCTTTTCACCTGCCGACTGACTTCTTTTATTTCACAAGGATGTTTCTCGATTTTTATTTAAAAATTTTCCTCGCATTTTGCTCAATGCGGCAATTCATTAACCATAATTGTTTACGTTTAGTAACAATAATATCCTTGACATTTCAATATTCAATATTGTTGTTAGAGAGATCTCGGTTATCGTTTTCCGAAATCTAATATTTTTATGCGATTATGAGCTAAAATATCTGATAATACTTATTAGAATTAGATAATTGAGATTAAAACGAGATTGTAAATAGAGAATACAACAAATAGATAGCTCCACAAATAAGAAAATTTTATTCAGAGCATGCATTATGAATCTTTTGGACAACATTTTTGATCCGAATGATACCACTTTTCGTCAAGATAATTATTCCCTAATAGGATATTTGCCTTGTAATCAGACAACTGTTATTCTGTTAGAAACATTTTGGTTGTATGCAAAAGGATTGGAAATTTGTGATAATTTAGGAATAAGTAAAAGTTCAATATTCTAGTGTATAATATATATGATATGCGGATGTATGCACTTAAAGAAACTGACCTATATATACTTTTACGTGTAGAAACACGCAAAAAATCCATTTTATTTAAAATAAATAAAAACAAAGAGTATTATTATTAAAAATGCGGAATTGCAAATTATTGGATAGTCCTAATAAAAATATCCGTTACATTCAATTATTAATTGTTCCGTCACTATTTCCATTTTATATTCTTCAATTTTTTAATCAGTTTGTGAATATGTGCTTATTGATCTTTGTGTGTGAAATGGTATGTCGTTAAACGTATTGTTTCAATAGACTTTGTACACCGATCGTATATATTTATCATGTGGTAGTTTGATCATTTATATTTGTGTTGAATCTGTGCTTTGAACATCTTCCATATTATATTTATACTATGTTTATTAATATTATATTCGCACAAAATAACTACTCTTTTAATTTTTTGTTATAATTTTCCGTGTACAGTTTGTCAATAATTGCTTTGTACATTAAATATTATTAAAATATAATATTTCAAAGGATCATTTATACTTTTCTCTCTTCTTTATAACTCTTTTACCTCACGGATTGTTTGATACTAAATACAAAAAGGATTTCAACAAACATTTGTTCAATAAGCTGATAAAATGTAAAAGGAGGTACGATTCTTTATTGGGATGAATATTTATGGGCTAAATTTTCCTAATTATATTATATAAATCATAGCCCCTGTTCTTATTCTTCGAACACTAATTTTAACAATTACTAATTTAAAATAGTAAAGTCAGTTATTCACTAAAAATTAATATCAGTTTAAAATCAATATAGATTTAAAAATAACAAATCGCACAAAAATACAAATTCAGAAAGTTAATTAATTCAATTAAAAAAGATTATTGTATTATGGATATTTCATCAAATTTTTAATTTTGCCGTTTGTTTTTAAATGTATGATATCCTATTACTACATTTTTATATAATGTATTTAATAATGTAAATATATTTTTTATGTATTATTTTAATACACATTAAAAATTGTACCAAAATACTTTACATATCCTTGTTAAAAGAAAGAAACTTAACTCTGTATTAGTCATATTATAAAAACAAATTGATTCTTCACTGCTAATTTGTGTAAATTCTGTATACAATCGGCAGGTAAGAAGAACAAATGAATCGTTTACGGAAGAATACACGTATACCTATAATTTATCGAGAATTTATAAACGGGAAAATAATAAATCCATAAAGTGCTATAAAAGTTACATTGGAATACAATGGCGCTTCAATATGTCATACATGTGCGGACAAAACGTCGAGCGCTTTCGCGAAATTACGTCATCCTGCATCTGTTCCTTGTGACTAAAATATTATTACACGGTATCCGCGATTTTTTATCGTTCATGTTCCGGAGATAGTGGTAACGAACTCGGAGCGATAAGACCACTTGCGTAAAGCGCGCACGCACCCGCTCGGTCGGTGGCGATACGGAGCGTCACGGCGCGACGAACGTCCACCACGAAAAACCCATCGCGGTACCGGGGGTACGTCATCCGTGACCGCGCGATGACGGCGCGCCGGGGAAATCGGGAAGAAACTAAGCCAAGAACGCGCTCGAATCCGCGGTGCACGCGAAAAAAGCGAGGGTCGTTGAACAACGGGCTTCAGATAATAAATTCCCAGCGTGGCGGTGTCACGTCATCCCGGGTTCGTTGAACCTGCCCGCTCGTTGCATGTCGGTATCCAGAGGGAGGAAAGAGCAGAACGGGGGGGAAGGGGAGATGCGAAAGAGCGAGAGATAGAGGGAAAGAGAGACGTTCATTGTTCATTCAAAATTCAGCATATCTTTTCAGGAAGCTACTTTCGGTTACAAATCATCTTCGTGTACGACAGTTGCTGAAGAAATATTTCAGTTCATCACTTATAAGATGTAAGATGTAAAATATATAGTGTTTGCATTTATCGGCATATAAAATATTTTTTAAAAATTATTTTCTTTTCCTAAATCTTGAATTTGGGAATTTATATATTCGTTATTATATCAAATTTTCAGGTATAAGTGAATGAAATTGGTTTTTCTCTAACAAAAAATGTATTAGTATTTTTATATAAGCATTCTTCATGCTCTTTTAATTTCCACACATAGTAATAATTAAAATATAAACGTTTCTTTGTAAGTTGGTATATTTCTAGAAAATATTATTCAATATTAATATGTATTTTAATCCTTCTCTTTCCTGTATTCTTCACATAGAAAAATTTTACTATAATCTAACCGAGCACCATCTCTTCCCATTTTTCAGACATTTCAGTTTACGACAGTATGACGACATTTAACATCAGAATAAAAAGATATAGGCATGAGGGAAATGGTGAAAGCAGGATAAATGGAAAAAAAAAGAAAGAAAAACGAAGCGGAAAAAGGTAAAAGAAGCTTTCGAGATTTGAATTGATATTTATTGCATCTCCGTTGGGGTCACCGTCGACTTATTACCGCAATAACACACGATTCATTTAGCAAATGCAAACATTCGCACATAAGCGGGAAAACGTAATTATCCTCCGGTGCTCGCTCAAAGGCGCCAACCCGACTTCTCCCGGCCGATCCGAATCGGGGATGTACAACGCGGATTTCGTAACGCCGCACGCAAACGCGGTCGCGCGTTAGTCTGTATCCGAATCCGTGGGGGTTGCCGCGAAGCGTGACCGTTCAATCACGCGTGAATGATTGCGCGAATTAATTTCACCACCTCGCCGCACACGAGGGGGCCCCTGGTTAATTCTAGATTTCGCGCCGAGCGTGAGCGCGCCGCGAACACGCGCGCGCGCGCGCGGCACCACCGCGGCGACGACGACGGTCCTTTTAACCGCGCCGTGACGGGCGGTCACGCCCCGCCCGCGTCGCGTTCATTTTCAGACATTTTTATATCTGCTCCCGCTCTCTCCGCCCGGGTGTCAAGTCGGGGTCGCCCGAGGTCTCGTTGAAGGAAGTTACGAACGCACGCCAAATTAATCCTACGGCGGGTTCGTCGACCCGCCGCCGCGACGCGCCGGCTTTTTTCGCGCTATCGCGCGCCTTTTCCGCTTTCGCACGCGCGAAATGTGACGCACGCCCGCCGCGTTTATTACGAGAAACGTTTGACGCGACTTGTCGTCTCTCTCCCGGATTGATGATTAACTTTGAATGCGCATTACGTGGAACAACTTACAAAAGAGTATCCCTGTTTAGCTCACGAAGATACTGGGCCGAATCGAATATTAGCGTAACAATGAGATATATGGAAGTGTTCTGAACACAATTATTATAATTACGGTGACCATCCGTCTTATATTACAGAGGACAATACTTTATTTTAGATCTGAGTCCTTTAGATTTATTTTTTTCTCGAAAACTCACTTATGTCCTTTATCTCTGAAAAGTCCTTAAAATATTTCAGTTTTTATCACCTTTGTATATTTTGTGTAATGTTTAAATAAAGATGTGTTTTTTTATATATAATTATTTTAGTTTACAAAATTTTACTTTTTTTAATATAAATTTATATTCAGGGAAAAATATTAATGGTGATAATAAATTTACATTGCACTCGTTTGTGGAAGAAGGGTAGGTGGTGGTGTCCTTTATTTTTTCAAAGAAATATGGTCACCCCATAATTATAATTATTTATTTCAATTTACTATAAACATAGCGAATATGCATTTAGGGTTTCTGAAAAGGTACATTTCTTATTGGAACTTTTTGTCTTTTCAATCTAACTATTTATAAAGCTTTTAATGCTATTAAACCTTTGACATATTTTCTATAACTCGAGCATTATTTCCTTAATATGATTAAATTCCACGTTATTCAAAGCTCAAAAAAATCAGCAGAAAAAATTGTTTCCTCGTCGGTGTGCTTTATCCCGTTATATTCTTTTTGCCATTTTCACGGTTCATTGTTTCAACGTTAAGTCGAGGTCCCCCGGGTTAAGTCTCGTCGAAGAAAGTTGAATTCACCAAATTAACCCTGCCTGAGTTCGTTGAACCGATGCGGAGATACATGCGTAATTAATAATTGGATCTCCCGCATCTCCTGCGATTCGCTCCCTGCGAATAAAATGCGCCCTTGCAGAATACTGAATGTGTAATCGATATGTACCATGATGCAAATTACTTCCGAAACTGTTGAGTAATGATAAACGGAGAATTCCGATTTTGCAAGGATCTAATCCTTTCGCTAAGAACGCTGTTGAAACTTCAAGAACATTGAAGCTTCATCTTCAGAGAATCTCTCTCTCTCTCTCTCTCTCTCTTTCTCATCGTATAAATATCTATATCTATTTTAATTACTTTGGCCTAGAGAATAAGAAAGTTGCGATAGGAAGAAATTTGAAGCGCAAATGATAACGTGAATCCTTAGGTATCAAAATATAGTTTAAGATTTTGATTAAATTTCTACAATTAATGACTCTTTAGCTTTGTAAAAGCTTAAGCTGTAAAATATCTCCTCACTTTTTTCATTTTACGCAGGATTATCTATCTAATATGATGGACATCGTAGACGTCTCTCTCCCAACGAATTTATTCTCGATATAGCTATTAGCTTTAGCATGAATTTAATCCCGAAATTTCAATCAACGCCGGGGTTGATTTTATTTTAAGTCATCTCATCGTACGAATCCCGGGGCTTGAAGGGACAGGCGCGGAAGAAAGTTCATCAACTCGTTGGCGAACGACACAATGTAGTGTAAATCAGATCGGAGAAAGTCGTAACCTCAATTAATTAACCCCGGTGACACGGCAGTGACTCGTTCGCAGGGTTCGTTGAACCCCGGGCAAGCGGTCGAGCTCGTTGAAGGGCACTTGGGCTCACCTGATAAGGTTGCTAAACAAACCAGCGAATTGATTGACGCATGCGGAAGTTGGGGATTAATCCAGGCTACTAGCCTCTCGTAAACGGAAAATAGATAGGAGAATAGATTGCACGACGATGGTTAGGGGGACGATCGATCGACGATCGTCCCCCGCAACCAAAGCTAAGATTATCCTCGAAGGATAATCCGACGTAGAGAGGAATGTCTTGTTCCCGGTGTGTTGCGGAGGTATCGCGGCTGCGTCCCGAGGGATACCTCGGAGTTTAGGACGGGATCGCGACATTGACACAGCATTTTTAAGGCGAGGAAATATATTCTCGCGACGCGCGCGCGCGAGTGAGAGAATGACGCAAGCCTCGAGCTGGGAGCCGTCTCCTTCTTTTATGTGAAAAGCGTCTAAAGACCGCGCACGGCGAGCTATCTCTGCGGCTATCTCGGCCGGAAAGTGGGACGGCACGGTATGTCCAGCTCTTCTCACGAAGGTTTTATCACCTCGCTATCGCCCATAGTCCGCAATAACCGCCGTAGTAGAAAGTATGGGTGCCTAGTGGTCATAGCTCGGCAGCTCTCACGATCAGATAACGTACGATTGTATGCAGATCCGCGTGTATATGGTCCACCGTGCGTTTTGCCATTTTTACGTCTCGTTTCACCTCTCCTCCCGATTTCCTCGCGGAAATGGCACGGCATACGTGCGTGGCCTCTGCGCGAAAAACTTTTGCAACGAAAACTTTTACCTCGCACGACATCCCGTGATTAAGGATATTGCGCGCTGTTCCTCGGGACTTTCTTAAGTTTTGAGCGCTACAACGCAGATCCTTCGTCTATTTATTACGTTACATCGCGTGAAAAGTTTTCAAAAACACTTACTAGAGAGTAGTACGTACAATGTACTGAGAAATATTACGAAATGCTAAAAAATAAATTTAATTCAAGTTTCCCTGAATTACATATTTCATTTTAATGACGTTTTGTCCGGGGAAAACTGTACACGAGTTTGCCGTTTTCAAACGGAGAAACTCGATACCAGGTCACAGACCAGAACATTTTCGAATCCTGCCGCTCGCGAATCCATTTTTGTAATTATGTACAAAAATATTCAATTTCCAGCTGCGGCGTGTCGCGTTACTGGCGAGTTTTGACAAACAAAGTTCAAAGAGAGACCATCAGTTTATTTTGAGTGTTTTAAGCAGCCGTGTTTTCAGATAAAACGAGTGAATCTTGATAAAATTTAGTCGACATACATATGTCTGTTTTGATTTTTCATCTCTTTTTTTTTCATCGTTCGGCTTTATAGCGTTTCCAACCCCAGTGTTTTATGACTGCAACTGAATTTTATTTGAACGAAGCGAACAATTTTTCTCTCGTTTTCGATGCGTTAACCGAGTTTGACTGAACGTCCAGATCAAACGAGTTACACGCATACGCGATATTGAGCACCGAGATAGCCTCGTTTTCGTTCAGTCGCGCGAAACGAAATGAAACGGGTTTCCCGCGGTGCTCGTTGTCCGCGAGATTCTCTGCAAGATAGTTTGTTGATAGGGAATCCTGAAGGAATTCTGTGCAATCAGAACAGCTAAATTACGAAGAAAACTTTTCAATTTTGTTCCATTGCAAGGATTCTTTTTCTCCATTGCGACAATGAAATTTTCGCGAAAAAAAGTGAGGAAGCGAAGAAGAAAGGAATTAATTGTTCTTATATGTACAGTTATATTTAAAAAATTCAAATTTGGTAAACAATTTACATTCGCTCATCAATTTAATGAATTCTCATGATTCTTCGGCGTTTGCATCTAAACTTCTAGTTAAAATTTAGATATTAGAAGGAAGGGATATCCGACTCGCTTATATTACATTTCACCGCAAGTTACACGCTTAAATTAATTAATTCATTGTTTGTGGTGCAAATGTTTAATCAGGATTCGTCGAGTATCAAGATTTCAACTTCGAGCACCGAAGCGCCGAACATCGTAGGGTCGTAGTCGAGAGTTGAGTTCCAAGTTCTACGAGTCTTTCGGGTTTGCGCGCTGGAAAACGTGAAACGCAAAATCGCGCATTCGTATCACGATTCGGACCGGACGACGCTGAGATCCGCGGCAAAACGAATTTTTCTCGACTCGACTGAGTAACGATCGCCGCTCAGCGCGAGCGTTGCTGCAATGACGCGCAACAGTGGACAACGGTGCAACGTGCACCGAGGCGCGACGCCGGTGCGTATCGCGGTTCGTGCCCGCGGCACGGCTACGTGCCGAGCATGAAGGAGAGTAAACGCAATAACTGTATCTCTGGTCCAGGGGGTCACTGTTCCACGGCTGCACACGCCCGACTGTACCTCACCGTTCTTACACTACGACTTCCACTGCGTGCAGAGGCGGCTTTAGAGCCGCCGGTGCCCCGGGCGAGACGGAGTCTTGCACCACGTGCCGTTTATGCGAGGACCTCCCCGGGCACGAATAGATTCTTCCGCGCGCGAGATAATTTTACGAGAATATATCTGCGTATGCGAGGTGACACGGACATCAAAGAGGTCTTTCCTTGATCGCAGATATATTATGTTTTATATTATTCAGACGTTTGTTCGTACTATTTATATAGAACGTGAAACCTTACGAAATAATCAATATAATTTAATTATTCAGTATTAAATATTTAAAGTAATTAATGTAATATACATGTAATTTAAAAATTCTTTATAATGACACAAAATGTTATTTGGATTGAGTATTAAAGACATACGCGTGAGGCTTATTTGTTTACTAGGAAATGAAAGATAATTTAGCGTTAGAATTAAATAATGTTTAATCCTGATTTTGGGACGTGACATCGCTATTGCGAAAACATAAACAAGCCCAAGAAAACACGAGTAGAAAAGTTGACCGAAACGCTCCAATATCCATCTAATTCACGTTCTAATTCGATAAAAACCTGTTGACCATTTACTATCTGCAAGGAAAAAAAAAAGAATTTAACTGGCGGTATCCGTTTGCGATTGCAACGCTACGCCCAACGAATCGAAATGTCAAACCGTCGCGGTAGCTTGAATTCGTTTCGTTTGGTAAGCGGATTAAATATTCCTCGCGAGAAACGACGATGACGCACCATCAAACACCGTAAGCGCTGCCTACAATGCGCCCACGCTCTTCAAACCCACATATTTACGTGAAAAAAATCGATTTCCCGGTAGATCTAGTGGAGACCACTTTGGCGCACAGGTAGCTGTTGCGGAGATCAAATATCCTGCATTTTCATATGGAATCAGAATTAACGAAATATCCAATCGATGGCTCTTGTTCTCTTTTCCTCCCTCTCTCTCTCTCTCTCTCTCTCTCTCTCCCCCCTCCCTATCCTTCCTTACATATCGATTTTTGTTTTCAATATCCAATAAAATTAGTGAAGTAGATAAAGCGAAAATATCGGACAGTTCATAATATCATTTTCGATAGTAATGCTAATGAACACAACAGTACTACGTTATCGGGTTATTATTTCGGATAAAATATGGGAAAGCATAGAAGGGAAAGTTTACCAGAAAATCGTCGAGGGAGGAATGAAAGGAAAATTATGTGTAAAATATTGCACCGCGGTTAAATAAATCGCTCCATTGAGTAAATTTAATCGTTATTGTTACAGCCGTAGAAACAAATCGTTGCACTTCTCTAACGATTTTCAGTATCTGTACCTCTCGTAATAAGTCACATTTAAAACGCTTCGAAGAAAAACGTAGCTTGATCTTTTTTCTAAATACGATTAAACGGAGAGATTAAAACTACGCGAGCCTTCTCGACACGTAGCAGATAAGAAAAAAGTTTTCTTTTCCAATATTACTTCAAAAATTAAAGATTCATCGGGTATTATACCGTTTGGAGCAGAGATACCCGGTGCTCCCTGGCAATTATCTAAAATTTATCAAACCGTCGGCGAACATGCGATCGATCCGGAAGAAACTGTCTACTGGAGTTCCGGGAGGTCATATCGTTTCCGGTTGACGAGGCCGTTAGAAGTGCATCTGCCAGAAACTAATTGAAGATCGAAGAATGTGTACCCGTGAGGAAGAAAAAAACGAAGGAGAGAGAGAGAGAGAAACTAAGTGAGAGACAGGCAAAGATGAAGAGAAAGAATTGTCAGAGTACTCGCAACGAGAGGGAAGACAAAAGAGAAGTCTGGGCGGAGAGAAAGGAACGAAAGAGCCCCAGAGGAGTCGTCGCCATCGTCGCAAGGAGGGAGCGAGAAGAAAAAAGGGAGGAGAATGAGGATGATGCGGAGGAAAGAGAGAGATAGCGCGCGTTGCCAAGAATATCCAAGGGCCGATGACCTGTGACACAGTCGTATATATACTTAATATGATCGCTCAACGTCTAACTTGTGCATAGATATGCCGGTGTTGCGTGCGTACATATTTATGCGTTTACGCGGATGTGCGCGTGTACGTGTATGCAAAATCGCGAGCTATCGTTCAGCAATTAATCGTCTCCTCGCAACTGTTGTACGTATTTTCGCGTCCGTATACAAGATATAATTATTCTTACCCCTCTCTCTCTCTCTCTCTCTCTCTCTCTCTCTCTCTCGATATTCAAAAACATCACAAAATTATCGGAATGCTTGTAAAAAAAAGACATGTATATTGAACGTGTGTTATATGCATCTTAAAGAAATTGCAAAAATATACTCAAGAACGATTGACAGTGTCAATGTTTTAATTTCGACTAGGTTTTAAGTTGCTAAATTTTAGATATAGAAACACAAAAAATGTTCTCAATTATTATTCGCGTACCAAATAAATCGAGAACATCAGAAAATATAGTTACAATAATGAAAAATATTATACATTTCTATTTTTGAATATAATAAAAGGTGTGAGTTGAAAATAATTACTTCCTTTTGTGTAATACGCGTTTTGTGTAATACGTGAGTTTTCACTGTTTTATACATTGATATAAAAAAGTATTTTTTATATTTCGAGTAGTAATAAAAAAATATAACAGAGATAAATCAAAATGATACATATCGGGAAGAAACAATTTCAATTTTGCGACTATTATTTTATATTGCGATATTGACCGCGAGGATGGGCGAGGAAAGCGAGGCTTTTTTTCGTAATATTTGTATCTAAAAATTATATGTTATGTATATTTACATTTTACATTTTTAGTGGGGATTTTTTTCGGACACGATATATTCCGAATAATTTCTCATATTACAAGCTCGTAACAGGAAAACTTGAATATATCAAAAGGTATCGCAGAATTATCAATCTTGGATACACTCGAAGGTCTTGCAATCTCAAGCATGCAAAGTAAATGTAAAAAATGAAATACTTCTTGGGAAAAAGTTTCAATCTTAAACAACACTTTGAGCTTGTCTGAAGTGGATCTAGGACGATAATTTTTTTTTTTTCTACTTCTCTCCTTCGCCAACGAAAAACGCTTCATGTATACATTTTTAATAATAATGCAACAGGGAGGAGAAAAATGTACGAACAAGTTTTACGATTATCGTCCATTTTCAATACACCCGCCCCCGCTAATTCCGCCTTAAATACAGGTTTCGAAACCCCTCGCGTAGGTATCTTGCGCTTTTGTTACATTCTGGTGGAGTTGCGTGACATTCACGGAGCACGGCGATCGCTCCTCCGACGAAGATTCAATTAACCATTGTGTGCGGCGAGCATCGCCGAGTCAGCGCGCGACAGATCGCCCGGCGTCTCGGCGTCGGCGTCGTGCGTGTTCGCGCTGAGAGCCGGGTCGTCGCACGGAAAGTCGATCGGTCTCCTCGGCGGGGGACGGTTTCACCGCACGGTGAAAAATTCTCCTTCTCTCTCCCGCCTCCCTGTCCCCCTTCTCGCTCCCCCC
>VBVQ01003658.1:0-17824 GCA_011636635.1 Tetramorium simillimum
AAATTAATGTTTTTCTGTTTAATGTTTAAATCTTTAAAAAAGATTTTATATTTTTGCTTATATATGAGAATAATAATTTTAAAAAGACTTTATATTTTTGCTTATATATGAGAACAATATTGTGTGTTGATTTGAAATTAATGTTTTTTCCGTGTATATATTATAATTGTAAGTACATAGATTTTTGTTATCTTATTAAGTATTATTTATTAATTGCTACTATTACATTATCTCTTATCGAAGATAAGAAAGTAATAAGGCGGAATAATAATAACAACGATCCTGCGATGGACGAGTAAGGCTGCAAAATTATAAAATGATAAACAATTAATCATCCGCTTTCGCAATAATTATCGCTCGTACGCGTGCTTATTAGGAAAATATTGGCGATAAAGTAGATGTTGATGGGGCAAAACTCGCAATTTTTTAAATCACATTTTCGATTACGCAATTTTTATCTCTATTTTTTTCTGAATGGCGTGCATGTGGACGAGAGCAATTGAGTTTTTCTTTATTGAATATCTAATTGCTTTTTTTTTAAGTCAACTTTATTCTCTTATGTAGCATTCTTTTAATGTAAAATTTTTATCTACGTAGATAATAATATCAAGTATACATGAACGATAAACCGGTTTAAATGTATGATTAATCGTCGAAAACCGATTTTAAATTGGGCGATAAAAAGTTGCTGGTGTCTTGATTCTTTACGTAAAACTATTTAAAAAGATTGCTTTATATTTTCTCCCTCCTGATCGAAACATTTTTAAGAAAAAAGATTATTCTATAAATGCTGTAAATTACATTAGAAAACATTAAGTGAAACGCTTAATATTTTCTGTGTCACTCTAGTTATATGTTTTGTGTGAAATGTAAAAAAATTCGAACTGAAACGTGGAACGTTCCCAATTGTATGAAAAAAAAAAGAGACGACAAGAGTATTGGAAGCAGTCGTGGAATTTTGAAGAAAGATGACAACAATGATATTTCTGAGCAATTCTTTTTTTTATTTCGTTCATTCCGTAGACGGTTTTAAGGGCGACATCGTGCTCTGGTGCAAACTATTGCTGCCCGGCGCCGTGAAAAGAATTTACAATCTGCAGAGCAAGCAGCTGATAAAATTGTTCGCACGATTGCTGCTCCAGGACGAGGACGCGATGCTGGAGCATCTGGAGCAAGGCGACGTGGCCGAGACGATCAGCGTGTTCTTTGAAAATAGCGCTGCCGTGTCGCCTTGCGCCGCAAGCGTGTTGACGCTCCAAGACGTAAGTCGGCGTAATTTCGCAAATTTCGTAGGAGCAATAATGAGAGGCCGGAGAATCGAATGAAATAAAAAGATGAAATTATCTGTCGGACTATTAAAATTAATTAATACTCCGACAATTTATTTAATCCCTTCGATTTAGCTCTTTGCTTTTTCTCCGTAATTAATTCGAATTAATTCGACAATTACCGTAATCCATGACGAAGTGAATTATAGTTTAGAAAAGTTTAAATTAGGCCCGTCAATGTAAAATATTGAAATTCCAATTGAATGATTTGTTTAATCCATTTATTTAACTATAATCTGTCTGCGATAAAAATTAATTGGATAATTTTGTGGTGATGTTAGGTAATGAAATTATTTAAATTGATACATAATTTATTCAAAGGAACATGCAAATATGCACAGTATGATTTACGACGCAGTCTTATGTTTCTATTAATGAGATTTATTGGATAGATTGAAGTGAATTATAGTTTAGAAAAGTTTAAATTAGGCCCGTCAATGTAAAATATTGAAATTTTAATTGAATGATTTGTTTAATCCATTTATTTAACTATAATCTGTCTGCGATAAAAATTAATTGGATAATTTCGTGGTGATGTTAGGTAATGAAATTATTTAAATCGATACATAATTTATTCGAAAAAAAAAACATGCAAATATGCACAGAATGATTCACGATGAAGTCTCGTGTTTCTATTAATGAGATTTATTGGATAGGTCGATCTCTTTTTGGAAAACTTGTCGCGTCTGACCAAGGAAGAGGAACAGATCCAGCATTTTCGATCGATCCTCGATAAGTAAGTTCGTTGAGCGGTCATTCGTCTCGTTAACCTTCCAGCTGTGGCACGTGAAGAGGTCTTCTCGGAATATTTATCAACGTACAACAAATATACAAACGCGCCGCGATTACGTCGCGTAACTCCCCGACTTATCGTATCCATATCCACGAGGTATAAAATAACGATAAAACTATTTTGGCAATTAATGCGTGGAGTCTCCCAATCTCTCGAAGCCTATCGTATTTCTTTACTTAATTAATATTGCTCCTTCTTATCTCACTCAGAAAATTGTATTCACTGTAATTATCGCTCGATATGAGAGACACACAAACGAACCGTCGCAGCTGGACGGTTAAACGGTATCGTGTGCTTTTAGCTTTTTTTTTTATTTTTATATCTATTCAAAGTCATTGAGAATTACAAAAATTTCAGATGTACCGCCAACGATCTGAAGATGATCGTGCGTCTGATCAAGCACGATCTGAGGATTAACGCCGGACCGAAACACATGTGAGTGCGCGCGCATTTGGTATTTTCCTTTGCTATTAATGTTTAAAATCTATTTGACAATCGAAGCATATATATTTGCGTTGCACACCCAGCCTCGAGGGGGTCCACGCGGATGCGTACAAGGCCTTCCAGATGTCGCGAGATCTGGGAACGGTAGTACGACGTTTTCTGCCAAACCTGGAGGAAAAACCGTGCGCCTCGAACTCGCCTTTAAGCCGGAATAAAGTGGCCATCTCGCTGATGACGCCCGTTTTACCGATGCTGGTATATCGAAATAAAGAATTATCGCGAGAATTATCTAGTCTTTTAATATAATATAATATAATGATTTAGTGTAGTCTTTAATATAATAAAAAAAAAATATATATATATAATACACAGAATGTAAACTATGAATGATATCAGTCATTATTTACGTGTGAATTACATTCATAATATTTAGGAGTTTGGTAATTGCATTAGATTGCTCATTAACTCACTTGCCATTATTGCGAGACACTTGTTTTAATAATTGAATTATCTTTACGGACGATATTAACAATATACTTTATAATTACGATATTATACAGCGTAATAAGTTGTTACGCATTCAGAGAACTAAATAATCGTACATTGTTATTAATTCATTATTAGCTAATTTACTAGTCATACGTGACTAATGAGCCGGATAGATAATTAATTAATTAATAAAGGCAGAGGCATGCACGTCCGTGGAAATGGCGATGCGAAAGTGCCCGAACGGGATGTTGTCGGAGGTCAAGTACGACGGCGAGCGCGTCCAGGTGCACAAGAGCGGAAACGACTTTCGATACTTCAGCAGATCCCTCAAGCCGGTCCTGCCGCACAAGGTAGAGATGACGACTCGTGGAAGTGCGTGGAAACGATTTGCGAGAATATTGTTACTTTATGATTTAAAAGTTGAACGCGATGTTACACGGAAAAAACATTAATTTTAAATCAACAATATTATTCTCATATATAAGCAAAAATATAAAATCTTTAAAGATTTTGATAATCTTAAACAGATAATAACTTGCTCACATAAAAAAATTTTGTTTCTGTTTAAGATTATCAACATCTTTAAAGAAGATTTTATATTTTTGCTTATACATGAGAATAATATTGTTGATTTGAAATTAACGTTTCTTCTGTGTATACATATAATAGAAAATGGTGCAGAAATGGAAAGAATCACATTAATGTAAAAATAATGTCATTATTAATATCATGCAAAATTTTATGGTGAGATACCAAGCCAAGTGATTTTTCGATTTTTCAATTTTCCGCTTCGAAATGATATTACAAAAAATCACGCTGCAAAGAAGCGAGAAGAGATATTGTTTAATTTTATAAGTTATACATACACGTCACGCTTTCCGAAGAAACTTGATTTAAGGAAATTTTTGGGTTTAAAGTTCCGGCAGTGTTTCAATAGAAAATATTTATTTTTCATTAAAACTGATTCGAGGTCGCTGTTTTAATGATTGTCACGTTTTTAAGTCGGTTTTTTTTTTTTAAGAAATCAGATACTTTATTTCCTGAGAAATTATTCGAAAGTCATTAATAGATATATGTATTTTTTGCGTGACGACTTAATAGAATCGGAAAAATAATGAAATCCGAAACGCACAATGACAAGATGCAATCGCGCGATTTGATTCTCAGGCGGGCGGCCAACAAATAGTCTATTTTTCCAGGTGAATCTTGTCAAAGATTACATAGTGCAAGCGTTTCCTGACGGTGACGATCTAATCCTCGATTCTGAGATCCTCATGGTCGACAACGAGACCGAGCAACCTTTGCCTTTCGGCACCTTAGGAATTCACAAAGTAAGAGCGATAAACCTTCATCTCTCTTGTCGCAAATTTTCTATTCCCTTTTTTATTCAAATTCTCCGTCGATTTCTGGATGTAACATCTTTATGTTTGTTTCTGTTTTATTTAATTTATTTAATATTTATTATAATATTATTATAACATTATTATTTAATATTATTTAATTTATTATTTTTAATTTTGCGACCGAAGATGAGTTTGTAATAATTTTATATAGGGATAAGCTTTAAATATATATATATATATATAATAACGATATTTTAATACGTGGTCGAGTTTGTTTTCAGAAAGCCGAATTCAAAAACGCCAACGTGTGCCTTTTTGTCTTCGACTGCTTATACTACAACGGCGAGATACTTATAGACAAGTAAATATCGAATTTCCACAAAAGTATACAGTAATATATACTTACATTTACTGTATACTTTATAATAATTATTCTGATGACAATGTTCAATCTTTTCCTCCTTCTCTTTCTCTGTCGTTTCGTTAGACCTATGTTGGAGCGCAGAAACATTTTGAAGGACAGGATGACCGAGATACGCAGCAGAATAATGTTGTCGGAGGTTCACGAAGTGCAAGTAATGAAATAAAATGAAAAAAAAAAAAAAGAGCGCTAATTTATTTACGACGGTATCGCGTTACGAGATTCGCGTCTGGTTTCAGAATGCGCGGGATTTAGCGGAGAGGATTGTCCACGTGTTGAAACTGGGTCTCGAGGGTTTGGTCCTGAAGGACATCGATGTACGTATCGATTTGTAGAAAGTGAAAACTTTCCTGTTACGGAGACCGTCGTATTATTGTTATATTTCTTCGACAACGTTATCAACGCAATTAATTAAATAATCGTAGACGTAATTGTTTATCTGCTTTATTATTTATACAAAATGTTTTTCTCACTTTATTCATCCGTAATTCTCGATGATAAAGTCGGTAATCTCCGAGGATCTCCGTAACGTTGTTTTCAACGTTAAGCTTTTTTCCTCGCGGATCGTCCGGCAACTGCGGGTTTTATTCTGCTTCGAAATCTCCGCGTTTCCAGAGCAAATACGAGCCGGGCAAGAGGCACTGGTTGAAGGTAAAAAAGGACTATCTATGCGGCGGTGCGATGGCTGATAGCGCAGATCTCGTCGTACTTGGTGCATGGTACGGCACAGGCAACAAAGGTCCGTATGGCTCGATCGTTTGTCGCGGCGTGGTGCGAAAATGAAACTGTACGTCAGAAATTATCATGGGATAATTTCTGTTAAATAATCGCAATTGTTCAAATGCGACGAACAATTCTTATTGTTGCGTACTGACAACTAAATGATCACCGTCATCAATTAGAATGCAAAATTTCTCTTAAAAAATTTAAATTAACAAACGATAGTATAATAAAGCAGAAATACATAAGCGAAGCGACGAAATCGACAAAATGGAACTTGTATGTTTAAAGCGAAATTTATTTCAAATTGTATTTCGTAGAGAAACGATCGATTTTTCGCATCGAGTCAATCTCAAAGCGTGTTTGACGTTATTTCTAGATGTTTTTTTTTTTAATTTGTTTCACAGGCGGAATAATGTCGGTCTTCTTAATGGGCTGCCACGACGAGAGGAGCGGCAAGTGGTTAACTGTTACCAAAGTAAATAAAACGTTTAGTAAATTTTCAATGTCAGCTCGAATCAGAGTAGGAGATCGTGTCTGTCATCGTAGGTACACACGGGGCACGACGATGCCACCCTGGCGACGCTGCAGGATCAGCTGGACATGGTGAAGATCGGCAAGGACGCGGAGAAGCTGCCGGGCTGGTTGCTCGCCAAGAAACCCATGGTGCCGGATTTCGTGGCGAGGGATCCCAAGGTAATCCGGCGGATCAATCGTCGGTCGACGACTTGCCTGTTGCCGGAACGGGAACTTTTCCTTCTTCGGCAACAAGCAATTTTAAAGTTGAACTTTGCGGGATCTAATTCTTTAAATCTTTTTCGTAAATTATTTTCGGTATTATAAGATTTCCTTGCAAGATGGAAAAACGATTTAATTTTTTATATTGTAATTATCGGTCTTTGAGGACTTAAAATGTCTCATTTTTGTGTTTCTTTCTAAATGGCACTCTCTTCTCTACTTAGCACTTTTCTCTAATTCCACACTTATGTCCATTTCTACCAATGCAGATTAACTTTAACTTTAGTTTAATTTACTTTTCATCTTTTTCTAATTCTTAGGACTAAAAAAAAAGGTAGAAAGTAAATTAAATCAAAATTAAAGTTAATCGGCATTGGTAGAAACGGACTTAGTCGATTAATTAATGTAAACGTTAATCTTCCGCTGTTCTCTTTTCATTCGGGCCATTCGGTTCTCATTTTCACGGCAAACTATGAATTCTATATAGTGCCGAGTTAATAATGCTCTGTCATTAATCCGTAATCGCTAATCGTTATCTCGACGGCGGGGGACCGACAGAAACAGCCGGTGTGGGAGATAACGGGCGCCGAGTTCACGAATCAGGGGGTGCACACCGCGGACGGCATCAGCATCCGGTTTCCGCGTGTCACGCGGATCCGCGACGACAAGGACTGGTCGACGGCCACCACCCTGGACGAGCTGCGTGTCCTCTTTCGAAGAAAACCCGAGTCCGTCGATTTCGGCCGGCTGCTCGGCACGTCGGCGGACGTCAAGGGCGCACCGAGGAAGAGACTGCCCGATCCCGCGAGCACGTCGCCGCGAAAGATCGGGAGCACGTGGAATGCGCCGTCGACGAGTACCAGCGTCAAGGAGGAGCCGATAGATTGCGAGGAAGAAGTCGAGAGGACGTCACTCGCGGGTGGAGCCGTGAAAAGGCGTGAGGGGGACGACGGCGACGATAAATCGCCCGACGAGGTCCCGTCGGAGCCGAAGAGAGCGAGGACGAAACGCGAGGCTGAGGGAGAGGCGAAGGATTTCCCGTCGGCGGGACTCAGGAAGGACGGAAGATCGGACTCGGGGATGAAACGGCAGAAGGGGGGTCGTTTTGACGGCGAGACGGAAGGATCCGTCGGGTCGTCGTTCGACGCGAGTGTCTCCGATTCGGACGTCGAGGATACCGTAAGTAATGATTACGCGGTACGCTGCTTTTTTTTTCTCTCTTCAGTAGTTTGAGAAATAATTACTTCGGTCGATTTTACGAACCGTGAGATCTTCTAGTAATATCGCGAATATCTTTCAACGAGTGCCGCCCCATTTTTCCCTTCCTTGCGAAATCCTTGTGTGTATTTGCCCCATTAATTAATTTCATTATTATAATTCTACTGCGTCGAAATAACATTAGCCGCGTCGCTCGTTAAACGCTCTGAGCGCTGTTTATCCCGCTCCCGGTCTATGTTTGCGCTTGAAAACCATTTATTTATTTACGTTGTGTAGTTTGCTATTATACGCGCGGATGTGCATTAACGCCCGTCCGGGGCGCGCGTATTCGGCGTACCCTGTAATATTTAAGGGGCGCAACTTTTCGTTATTAATTAATGACATAACTGAATTGATTTGTGAGAGAACAAAGGAAATTGAGGAGGAACTGCGGATCGCGAAGTCTCTTTGTGAATGCAGTATTGTGCGCCCCGATACAGAATTGTTTCACTCGACTATCTGAAATGTCCTCTCGTGAGGAAGAAGTCTCGTTCAAAGAAGCAGAGATTATAAACCGTCCTGATTTTCTTGCTAGAAGCATCTTTTCCCCGATCACCTACATCTTTTTATTAAGACAGACGACATTATCGTCCGGTAGATTCTTTTTTACATGCTTCCTTTGTGCTCTTGAACGACAGTGATGAATACATGTACCTCTAGCACGCTGATTTCTCGTAATCTGTCACTACCAATGTGTCCTTTATCAGTGATCTTTCGTACAAACCCGGTTCCCCGTTGTTCGCAATTCAGTATCTCTATTTGCGACGCTGAAACATCGATCGAAGTCGGGTCTTCTCATTTATCTTCTTGAAAGTTGTCTAATGTAACTGTTACTAGCTAAATGTATTTACTATAAGTTCCGGCGCGCACGTGTCTATCTTCAGCCTTGTGCGCCAAATGTTTCCGTTCATTCGATTCAGCTCATTGTCAGTTTTACGGTTACTGTATACATTATTCCGCGCATTAAATTTATTTACATAATTATTACGTGCTGTTATATAACAATTATATAAATGTAGTAATTATGCATTATGTATTGCATTTATAATTATAAAAATTTTTGTTATCTAATTTATATACTTACCGTATACATATCTATATTGATTTATATTATTTTATACTGCACTTTACCTTCTTTCGTCTTTACGTTACATTTTCTCTTGTTACGTTTTATTTGCACGCATATCGCTATTATTTCTCTCTTGGTTGCACGATGTATTCTCTCCTTCTCTCTGCTTCTCCGCAAATTTTCTTTTCAGAAATCCAATAGTGTGCTGCAAGACGTGCGAGCGGGTCTCGCGCCTGGTTTCGATACAAGCAGGAGGAAGGTCGCACTGAGGATGCTTAAAACGTATCCTTTCTTCCATCATTATTTTGTTAATTCGCGCACCGCGGTGTTCACTGTAATTACGTTATCTTTACACTTACATTACATTCGCAATTTCATAAAAGCCCGATGATTTTACGATGGTCGCGCTCGCCCTCGGTAATTTCATAAATTTTTACCGCCCCCGTTCTCCCTCTTGTCCTTTCTCTCTCTCTCTCTCTATCTCTCGATCCTATAATCGATTTTCAAAGTAACGTAATGTCGGCCTCGTTAACGGGAAAGTTGCATTATCGGGACTTGTAACACGTGTTCTCTATCTATGCATTCGCAATGAGAGTTCCGTATTGACCATTACTCTTTTAAAAAATATATCACCGTGCATTATAGATTATATATATATAGACATAAAAACCATTCGAACTAATTTGTACATAAATGATTTGACAGAGAAAAAAATCGCGGGAGACTTAACCCTTTAGCTCCCACAGTAGCAAATTTGCTACATTCACTTTAAAGTGAATTTAAAAAAAAAAACTTGATTTTTAATAATAATAACAGTAAGAACTGGACGAAAAAAAACAGTACACCTGAGTTTAATTGACACATATCTAAAAGGCTAATATAAAAAATTTGTGTCTTATACTTTTGTTACTCTTAAATTCATTCTGAAGTGAATGTAGCAAATTTGCTACTGTGGGAGCTAAAAAGTTGAGATACAATTTTCAATAGAATTAGGGAGTCACTTCGAAATCGATGGTCAGTTGACGAAGTATTCGCGTAACTTTCGCGAGAAGCAGATGCAAAGCTACATTTACGGAAAAGTACTTTAAAGTTTAAGAAAGCCGCTTTCACGCACACAAATCTTGTCAAAGCTTTTATCTGCCATTCGAAGCGGAAGCGCATCGCCGTAGAAGAATCTTTGATGTGGTCTCTGTAAGAGCACATTTTTAAGCTTTAAAATTCTTTTTCAAGAGTATTCCTGTCCAAATCACTTTTCGCGAAGCGATCGTAAATTTCGCCGCTTTTGCCATTTTAAAGTGGCCCTTTAAATTTAATTATCGAAGGGCTCGCACGTATTGTAATACATTATTGCGCGTCACGTGCAATTTAATTACGGGATATGTAATTTTCCGCGTCGGGACACAAAACACTTGACGGCACAGCGCAAACCGCGGTGCAGTGTACATAAATCAGATTCTCGATGGGTTACAATGGCCAGAGAGAGACGTTGCCTCGGCGTAGGATTCCTTATCCCCGAAGGGATCGTCCGGGCGCCGTTTGCCCCGTCGCTGGAATCGTCATCTCTCTGCGACGTTTCCGCGCGGCGCGACCTCAGACCCACTTTTCTCGTTTCTTCGCTAAACAACCCTTCCCCCGGGGGGCGAGTCCGGGAGCGGCGCTGACGCGCCCGAACTATGATCTTTCCTTGACAATGCTAAAACGTTAGACTCGGCGCCGCGATAGTTACGTCGGCGAATAGACACGACGACTCGACGACCCATGTCATCCACACACGCGCGGAAATTCCGTCCTCGGCCGTCCTCGGGGTAAGTTTGAACTAGTTAAATACGGCATAATGCACACGTGTCTCTTTGAGATTGCAGCGCGCGATTGCGCGAATGCCCAATCGGCGGACAATGTTTTTTTAAATGTTTTTTAAATATTTTATCAGTAGAATGTTTAAAAAATATTAAAAAAATAATGGTCGCCGATAGGGTGGGTGCGAGCGGAGGGCCAGCTTAGGACCGACGGCAAGTAAAAAACTCAATTTTGAGCGGATTGGTTTCGAGAAAAATCTGTTGGGTAAACTCTGTCGGGTAGAGACGTACCCTTTGCGAATGTTCGTCTTTTGCGTGCGTGAAAGTCTGAAAATATTTGAGTTAAATGGCATGAAAAGTGACATTAATAGATAATATAAGCAAGATAAATTTTGTAATATACGCACACATATATACGTATATATTATATATTTTAATTAATATATATTGTGTTATGTACTGTTGTTATGCATATATATAATTTACAAAATTGCACATAAATTAATTATATCCCCAGTAAAATTTATCCTCCGATGTACGCTTGCCGGAAATATTTTCAGCGCGAGTTATGTACTTTTTCTGCCTCGGTCCCAAGTCGGCCGTCCTTCTGCTCTGCGATAATATCCTCCGCAGATTCGTCGGACCGTCAGACGGCCGTCGGGCGGCCTCGCCGTTCTCGTCGGCGAAAAAATCGCGTGGGAAATCCGGCGCGGCGGAAATTTAGCGCGCGAGATCGTACGGCGGAGACGGGAAGAGACGCAGTAAAGAGCCCCATAATAGGATTAACCGGCGGTTAATATCGCGACCATTACCGTCTCCGACCTCGTTCAGCACTTT
This sequence comes from Tetramorium simillimum, assembly GCA_011636635.1. NCBI lineage: Eukaryota > Metazoa > Arthropoda > Insecta > Hymenoptera > Formicidae > Tetramorium > Tetramorium simillimum. The sequence continues at coordinate 11,236 of VBVQ01003658.1, forward strand.
CCGCTATCCTGGAAGCGAGTTTCCCCGGGCTCGATTAATCGTCGGCCGATTACCGGCCGGATCGCCGTACGTTCGCGCGCCGCCAATAAATTCCCCGCCGTTTATTCCGCGCGGCGGTTGCGGAAAAATATCTGTATTTCCGCGCGGAACGCGCGTGATTCGCGAGTGGAACGTGACGCGAAGGATATATTCGCGTTATGGAATCTCGCGCTGTCGCCCCGTAATTTCACATCAACCTCGATGAACCTTTTTCTTTTATTTTGTGTGTCTCTCTCTCTCTCTCTCTTTTTTTTTATTGAATCCTAGCACCTCGGTATAACTTGTACGGTGTTTGCGTCATCAGCGCTTATCGGATTTATCAGAAGGTTTATTCCTTCTTTCCTCATTTATTAGCGTGAGAGCCGCGTGGGCGAGAACGAAGAAATTCTCCAGATCGACTTGAAAATATACCGCGCTCTCTCTCGAATGATTTTCAAACCCGCGCAATTTGCGCAAAGCGTTAATAATAATTCTCCGAGACGCTCGCTGTGTATCGCCTGGAGAAGAATGCGAAACGGAGAGAAAGGATTTTTCCTATAACCGAGGCATTACGTTGATTAAATTCATTCAAAGTCCATTTTTTATCTTGACCCTCGCTCCTCCATGGAGAGAAAAAAAAAAGGAGAGACGGAGAAACTTTCGTTGAGTCCGATGATACTCGCGTATAACGACACGATCGTAAAACTCGCTCTTTCATTCGCAAGGACCTGGCGGACTTTCCGCGGACCGCCAGGCACGTGAACCTGTCCTGGCTGGAGGAAGCTGCGACGCGCTCGAGGAGGCAGGACGAGGCCCGGCACGCGGTCCAGCTGGCCGGCGACTACTGCGACTGTCCGTGCGCGCATCGATAACGCAGCGAGTGTGTCACTCGCGCGTACAATTTATATACATAAACGGCACTTTGCGAATGTCTCCGGTAAGATTTGCGAATTAATATGATTAATGAAATTGATAAAATATGTAAATTAACAGAGCAAAATAAATTGAAGCATAAAGGAAGAAGCGACGAGAACTCTCGCTCGACAATCAAATTACCTTCTCGATCCACTCCTAATTCTTCCCTTGTTATTTCAAGCAAATATTTACACACATTTCTAAAGATAGGGCGTATACAAATCATACACACAATTTGCTTCGTAAGTATCTTTAATAAAATACGTAGATTCGTAACGAAGCGGAATATAAATGTCTCCTGATGAATTTAAAAAATAAGAACGCGCATGAGGCGAAGGAAAAAAAATGAAGGACATTCTCGACAGTGAAGTTACCTTCTCAGTTTATCCTCGATTCTTTCCCGCTTCTTTCAAGCCAATTTCTACACTTCGGACGATTGAGCATGTACGAAACATACGTATATATGACATATATATTGTACATACTACGTAAGAACAATGATAAATAATAAACGAAGGAAAATCGTGCATTATTTGTTCGCGGCTCGAACGAATTGCCTCTGCGGGGGGGGGGGGGAGGACAAAATAATTGGGATAATCCAATTGGGAATTAACGCACAGGGTAATAGTAAACAACTAACGAGCGTGCGGAGGACACCTCGCTCTCCGATTAAGCGAATTATAAGCAGAACCCAATTGGGCTAAGTGGCATCTCGACGATTAAACTCTCGCGCGAGACCGCAAACAAGTAACGTCACGGTGAATTAAATTCACACGTCGCGACGCTGCCAGGTTCGGCGCTTCCGATGATCCACGAGATGATCGCGCGGGTGTAGGAGGGAGAAATATTTTATGCGATCAGGAGGGCCAATTACAATAGTTTAATCATTCATGGAGCTCTGTGACGTGTACAGGCGAGACACATTGACCAGGCAAATGAAATTACGCATTAATTAAACATATATATTTCTATTTATATATATATATATATCGCGTGATGTTGCGAACAGCTTGATTAGTTCACGGCCGGTTTTCAGTTTAGAGACGAAAGAAGAATTAGACCTGACACTCGGTGGTCGTCCGCGTGGTATCCTTTGATATGTATTTTGCGATTATGCAATCCCTCCGCGTTGCCGGTTATTACCTCGTCGTTGTAATCTTCACTCGTCGCGACTCACCGCGATTTTAAACTGTTCTCCGGATTCATCTTTCCTTTTTTTTCTGGGCTTTTCATCTCGCTCGCTCGCTGTCCTCTCTCGCGAAGGGCGCGGAAGCGATGCAGAGAGGGGGGCGTTCCGGAAAGGATAGCCGAGACGGAAGTGACTCTTGCAGCTACTTTAAAATCTTGAAAGCTCTAAGATCGAACAACTTGTGAGGGGATGAGAGGAAGGATTTTCTCTTTTCTTCGTCCTGCCTTGCGCGCCGGAAGGTTCGGGAAACGCGCACCGCGGATAAAACAACGATTGTTTGAATATATTATATAATTTTGACTCTTTTATCTTCGTGTCTTTTATTCCGTCGCTTATTTTCAGACGATTTGTTTCTGATTTATATTGTCTTTAACAAAGAAATTTGCGCGCTCCTAACGTCGGTGTCTCTTTGGCTGCGGTCCACTCGATGCCGCAAACGCTTCGAGGCGCTCGTCTTTTCCTTCCTTTCAAGAGAGAAAGAAGGAGAAGAATAATAGCGTCGAAGCCGTTTGTAGCGTCGAGTGGATCGCGGTCGTTGATGCTCCTGACGTCGCGCGCTTTCCGCTCACATCGCGATTATTCTCGCGATTAATTTGCCTCCGTGATATTTATGCTCTTTGGATTTAACAAACATTACGTCATATTACGTCAGGTACGTGTAAAGCTCGAGAGGGTCGATTTTTGGGGGCGGATTTGCTCAAATTTGTGCTGCTGGAATGCGCGGCGCGGTGTTCAAATAAATTCAAATTAATGAGATTTGTTTATTGCATCATCAGAATCGGGACCTTTCCAATCGCCGAACACGTTTCGGCCTTCACGAAGTCCCCCGCTAAACGGATTATATTCGCGCTAAATACTTTATAATATATATTTCCGAGGCGGAGCCAAAACGTACTCGTAATGCATTTTTAACTGCGATAAAATATTATTCTTGTAACTTACGCACCAAAAACCACGTAAAACTTTCAGCGCCCTTCATTAATTCCATTTTGTTAAATGCTTTACGGCCGGGACTATTATTTTATATGTCGAATTATCTTGTTAAACGGATTATATCGAGTGTTGCTGAGGTACGCGCATTTTTTGCCGCGTATAATTCAACAGTGCCAAATCGTAGTTACTGCCATCGCTAATAAATAATAATCGTTGATGAATCGCGTTGCGTTTTCATTCCGCGCGGCTGATTTGAGGCTCCTTCTGCGGAATTCCTCGCGGGGGGTTCCTGAACTTTCCGGCGATGATGCACGTAATGATCTTCTCTCGCGTCTTTCTCTCTCTCTCTCTCTCTCTCTCTCTCTCTCTCTCTCTCTCTCGCCCGGTTTTTCCTCCTGTCCTATCACGAGCTTATTTACCGAAGCAGGCCACCGCGTTCGTGGCGCACTGCTTCCAAAAACTCCGCTTGTGCTCCAGATCGCCGATGTCCAGCTGGCTGCGAAGACGCTTCACGATCTGTTTGGTGAACAGGTAGTTCATCAGGGCTGTCTCGATGCTGCCGTCGTCGTTCACCAGCTGGAACAGTTAAGAGTGCCGGCTACATTTCTTCCTCCCTTTTCGTCAGGCTAACGCATTTCTTTCTGGCAAAGCAAGCCGGGACGAGTCTCGTAACTTAATTCATGCAGTCGCGAGAGCCTCTCTATGCAAATGTAGCGGCATAATTTATATTTGTTCTACAAATGTACGCGCTTTCCCCGAGAGTGGAAGAGCAAGTGCAAAAAGGAAAGAAAAATGCAATTAAAAAAGATAAAATTTGAATGTAAACCAAAGACAAGTATCGCAATTCTAATTCGTGTTTTTCTCTCCTTTGCTGTATTATTGCGACGGAATATTTCCGGGAAGAATTGAATAAGTAATTTTTCTAAATACAAATCTCGCGGTGGCTCTTCGCTGCAGCTTTCCGTCGGTGATTTTACGTCTCGATAATTTTACGGTAAACAAATTTAAAAAACGGACAGCAATTCAGACGGCGAACGGAGGGACCGGCCACGTGTCGCCCGTCCGCAGTTTGATACGTCGCAATTTTAACAGCAGTTTCAACGAAAGAACGCACGTACATGAAAACACAATTATTCCTCGTTAATGTAATAATAAAAAGCGAGAAGCTCGCGGCACATTACAAGCGAGAGCGCTTTTTCATTCGCGGGGCGCGTAATGGCACGTAAATTGTGTCGTCGAGGGTCGGGACGGGGTGAAGGGGGGGGACGGCGAACTGTTGTATTTATTGTCGATGGCTGCAGTCGTTTGTACACGGTTCGATTGACATTTATTTTAGCATTTCCTGTCGCGGCGATAAAAAGCAGAGCGCGCTGCCGTTTTGCCGTGCAATTGCGCTTCTGCCTTCCGCGCGTAATTCGCGCGGACACGCGCGAAAAAAAGGCCGACCTTCAGCGGGGAGGAGGGTTTGATCGAGCGAAATTGAAAATTAACGCGATAGAGACGCGGTTGCGCGCGTGAACTGGAAATATGTGTACACTTCGTCGCGGCACGTCGCGAAGATACGTCGCGGCGTGGCTGCGACTCCTTTGAACGATATTTTTCTCTCGAATCTTATATTTAAGATCGTTTTAACACTTTCTTCGCTGCATCTTCTGCACGGAAGAAATAAGTTAATTTTTTATCTGACAATCATTCATTTTTGGCTGCGGCATAATTTCTAAACAGTTTTATGTATTTTTTTGTAAAAAAATCCTAGACATCTTGAAAATACTGAAAAGAAGTCGCAGAATTATTAAAATTCTGTGTAAGAATAAGAGTCTGAAAATAAATCCCTATCCAAAAGTCGATAACTAGTTACATAAAATTTAATAAACTTATTTTTTCCGTGTGGACGTCAATTTCGACGAGTCTTATCATTTGTGGAATACAATGTAAATTATTTTAAATGATAAAAAAAAACAAAGCATTAAAATAATTCGTTAGATTCATTAAAAATGTACTTATTAATTTTTTATTTTTCTACTCATATCTGTTTTAGTCACAAAAAATCTATTCGTTCGATGAGCAATAATTTTATTTATTTCATTTAAAATGTTATTATCAAACATAATAATATAAATAATATACAACATATTTTATATTTATTTTTCAATGTTACTTTCTAGTCTGACTGTCTGTTTTATAAAAAAAAAAAAAAAACGACGCACCTGTCGACTTAAAATGATTTTACATCTAAAATCGGATTATGAACACCACACCTTTTCGCGTAATGTCGATTACTCGCTTGCAAAAACAGTCCGCCGGTCCTTCTCTCGATTATTTAACGAGAAGAGCTCTTTTTTCCGAAGTTCGAACGCGCCGCGAAAATAGAAGCTAATGTACCGAAAAAGCTGGTTTCCGGAATATCTAAACAATACATGAGAGAGTCGCGGCACGAGCACGAGAGCCCAAGTCCCAACGGTAAATTGTAAGGTGATGTGTAGGTGTAGGTGATAGGGTTGCCATGTCAAAATTTCGAAAACGAGGACACGTAAACTAAAAACCCCGGACATTTCGCTTAAAACCCCCGGGCGTTTGTGAAAATGTTTTTTACACATCATGTACATACTCGTACAACGTACTACGTAATACACACACTGTCTTACTGCGCAAGCATAAGTGAAGAAAAAGGTAGATATCCACAACCGTGTCCATCTCTTTTTACCTATCATCGCACTGAGGAAAAATGCAAACTGTTGAAAGACGCAAAATATATTTTATCTGACTAAAATATTTAGTCCGGTATCCCTTACAGAAAAGTATTGCTGTGCAGTAATAATTTGGCGAGTAATAATAATAGTAATAAATTACTAAATAATTACTAAATAATAGTAATTTATTACTATTATTGCTCGCCAAATTATTACTGCAGAGTAATACTTTTCTGTGAGGGACGTTAAACTAAACATTATTACAATGACATAAAGCATTATATGAATAAACTGTACTTTTTTAGTGTAACTAAAAAACTAAAGATCTAACTAAAAAGAACCTAAAGTGGTTGAATCAACCGTTGGGTTAAATAACTATACAAATTTAATTCTTACAAACGATTTTTTTTCTCAGTGCACCGATGTTTGCTCTGTTTGTTGAATTTAAAAAGTATAATATCTTGAAAATATTTTTTCTTTTATATTCTCCTGGACGCTCATAACCCTGGATACTTTCAAAAATCTCCCCGGACGTCCCGGGACGCCTTAAAAAAAGAGGACAGTGAAAAGGGGACGGATGGCAACCCTATCAGTATAGAAGAAGTTCATTTCATGTGATTTCGTGTAGGAAATCTTCCCTGGCTACTTTCTTCTTCTCCGCACGTCTGCCCTTTTATTAATGATCACGTTTCATGTAATTTAATTTATTAAAAAAACTTTCAATGCGATCAATTGTTCGCGCGCGCGTTCCTCGAGATCTTCGATTGAACGTCACAGAGTAATATTTTGCTTTCTCTTGAATTGTGCGACTGACACACACCTCTGTGTCTATACAGTGTCTTTC
>VBVQ01003659.1:0-17820 GCA_011636635.1 Tetramorium simillimum
GGCCGACGGCGAGCGGTCCCGCGACGTGCGACCCGCCGACCGGCCCGGGCCGTCCGCGGCCGCGACGCGGCGCGTCGCCGCGAGCCTGGGGGCGGCGAGGGCGCCGACAAATACCTCGTTTCTCGACGAGCTCCGAAATCTCCTCCCTGTTGTCGGCCATCTTAGCACCAGTCACTGTCCCACAATGCACGCTGGGTAAAAACAAACGCGCCGCCGCGCCGCGCCGCACACCGCCGTCCCCGTCCGCGCGGCGCTCCGGTACTACGCCGCGCCAGCGCCACCTGGCGCCCGCCCGCGGAAGCGCCCCGCCAGTCGGCAGGAGCGTGCCCGTCGGGACGCCGTTGCGTGTGTCGTCTCGCACGTGTTGTCGCTGACGTTGAGCGTCGGATTTGGCGTGCGTTCTCCGCGCTATTTTGCATCGTTCGACTGTTGTCCGGTTTTTTGTCCGTCTCATTGACATTCCCGGCTTTTTCGGTTTTTATGCGCGTGCATTGTATTGCAGTCGCGATCCTTCGACGTACTACTCTTTTGTCCAGCCTTTCATTCGTAATCTTTGACCTGCCGTTTTACTGCAGTATTTTTGTATCTAGCTTAGTGTAATATCCAACCGCTGTTGGTTCAGTCTATCGAGATACGTTTTGGTAACACGGGACTGCATTTTTTGAAAAACTTTGGACTTTACGGTCGGGAAATAAACAAATGATCGCAACAAATGTGTCTATTTACTCCAACTTTCAGGAATTAAATTCTAATAACGATAAGATAAAATTTTTTAACGATCGATATTTTAATTTTATTTATATTTTTTTATAATGAATGTAAAAATATGATGAGTCAGCCATGTTAATTCATTTTAATTTATACGTTATGAATATCTTATCTAAAAATTAGCTTGTTATAATTAGAGCCAACGTTATCGTTTCCTCGGGTTCCAATTAAAGTTAATTTCTTGAACATTATCGTGTTTTACGTCCTTCGTTTCCTATCCTACCATGCACGTATACACGTTTCTCCGGTTCGACTATCACAATTCTGACATTTAACTTTGCGTCATAGCCATATCTGTTTTCCGTGAAATTCCAAAAAAATTACGAAATAGCTCTCGCCAACAGCTACCGAACTTCCCCTCCTTTAATCCTCTGCATTTCTTCCGCGCAAGTACATGTCGACATGACACACTTTCACAATACAGCCGCTCCTGGTACACGTCGTCAGCGCTAATATAATTCCGTTAGGCAGTCCAGACGCGGCAGTCTTCGTGTGTTTTTTCGCAAGTTCGGTAGTGCTTCCCCGTAGCTCGCAAAATGAGCGATCGCACCGTGGTGATAGTGTCCGCTGTCAGGACACCCATAGGTAAATAGAGTAAGAAACGACACGTGGAACTGACTAGTAAAATTCAATGTAAAATTATGCAACGTTAAATTGTCGATGTTTAAACAATTACGAAATTTGAATATCAGTGAAGTAAATTTCAAAGGTATTTCATAGAAAATTTTTTTATAAACAATAAAAATTCAGCAAATCCTCTCCTGGGCATTCATTCAGGTTATATCCTCTATGCCAATAGTACAGAAATGATATAAAAAAGTTATCAGTTAAATAAAAAATACTTGTAAAAACCTACGTTAATAACTGTGCACTGAAGAAACAAATATATCTTATTTCATTATTTCTATAAGATATTCCTATAGCAAATGATATTTCTATAAATATAAAACTTGTATTATATTTATAGCATTTGCTTATATTATAATAATTACATTTACTATTCTGTTAAATGTAGGATCATACTGCGGATCCTTATCTTCCTTGAAAGCATCGGAGTTGGGAAGTATCGTTATTAAGGAAAGTTTAAAAAGAACTGGGTTGACAGGATCTGATGTTTCTGAAGTCATTATGGGACAGGTAGTTATAATTCTAGAAGAAATAAATGAAGCACCAAATTGTATACATTTTCAAATACAATCTATATAAGTGTACATTATTGTGAATTGTTATTTTTTAGATACTTACTACAACTGAGGGCCAAAATCCTGCAAGACAAGCAGCGATACATGCTGGCATACCAATTACTGTACCTGCCTATCAAGTGAATATGTTGTGTGGTTCCGGTCTAAAGTATGTCTATCTGGTCAATGATTCGTTTCCGTAATATATATACAGTTATAAACACAAGATTATCTTGAATATTTAATATAACATATTACAGGTCTGTAATGACTGGTTACTGTTCTATAAAGTCAGGCGAAAGTGATATAGTAGTGGCTGGTGGTCAGGAAAATATGAGTCGAGCACCACATGCAACGTATCTCAGGACTGGTGTGAAATTTGGAAATTGCAATTTAATCGATACATTGTTGGATGATTGTTTAACAGATGCTTTCCATAATATTCACATGGCAATTACCGGTAAAACTGATTTATAATTTTATAGCTAGCATTATAAAAATTGAAATTAATTTTGCAATTCTAAACAAAATCGTAAAACTCATAACCTGTTTTTGTAAAATTTATAAGAACTTATGAGTAGATATTCTATGCATACATTATGTCATGCTCTATGCTTTTTACGATCACTTCGTAAGACGCTATGACTTTAAGATTCATTCATAGATTTGCTTGGAATTGCAGCATTAATGTATTTTTATTATCATATTGGTAGCCGAGAATGTTGCTGAAAAGTATGCAGTAAGCAGAGAAGCACAGGATTGTTACGCGAGCAAATCACAACACAAGGCAGAGGTTGCTATCGGCGCTGGACATTTTGTAAAGGAAATTGTACCAGTTACCATTGCAAGCAAAAAAGGAACGGTTGTTGTGTCTAAAGACGAATTCCCCAAATTCGGAACGACCACGGAACTACTTGCAAAATTAAAACCGGCATTTAAATCGGTATGCATAAATATTGTGCATCTTGATATATAATTATATGAAAAGAATATAATACATTTGAAATTATATTGTCTTTAGAACGGCACAGTTACTGCTGGCAATGCGTCCGGTATAAACGATGGTGCCGCTGCTGTAATTCTCATGTCCGAAGAAACTGCTGCAAATAAAGGAATCTCACCATTAGCTAGTATTGTTGCATTTGCACAGATTGGACTTGACCCTAAAATTATGGGCATCGGACCTATTGAAGCTGTTAAATTAGTCGTTAGTACATTACATTTATTTTTTTAATTATAGGATTTTAATTTCCATATAATATTAAGTTTTATGATTGAAAATATATGCTTATTTCAGTTAAAAAAAGCAAACTGGACAAAAGAGGAAGTGGATATTTATGAGTTAAATGAGGCCTTTGCCGCGCAGGCATTGGTATGTGTTGAAGAACTCGGATTAGATCCCGAGAAAGTTAATGTAAATGGCGGTGCCATCGCCTTAGGCCATCCTGTTGGCGCGTCAGGTACGTATTAATGGTTGGACTTTCTTTAAAAGAATTCTCATTTTACGACGAAATTTTGTATTTTAGGAACAAGAATATTGGTCACTCTGATACACACTTTAGAAAGGACTGGAAAGAAAAAGGGTGTCGCATCTCTATGTATAGGAGGAGGAATGGGCATCGCTGTTGCTATTGAAAGAAAATAACGAATATCTTCTATTTATATATATAATCTTATATAAAATTTGTTATATTTTTAAAGCGTTTTTCGCTAAAATGGCCTTCCACTTACGTTGAATAAAGGGATATTTATTACTATTCTGTACGTTTTTTCACTTTAATTGTGTAAAGTATTAGTACAATTGTATAAGGTATAGGTACAAGTATTTTATCATTTAATCCCTTTTTATATAGAAATAATACAGTTGATAAATATATGTATTTTATAAACGTTTTAAATAAAAATACTGCAATAAATTATATAAAATATCACAATATTGAGCTGTCCAGTATGAAGCAATATTCAATAAAAATAAAAATCTTAGGCTGCGTAGACAATAAAATTATACATGTGAGTAAATATAATATTCTTAATATATATTTCAAATAATATTCTTAATATTATTCGACTTCATAAGATAAATAGTTTAAATCGCAATAAATTGGATTTTTATAAATCTCTATCTTAGTTTTTTGTAGTTTCAGTTTTTATTTCCTTATTCTCTAAAAATTGCTCCACAGCCGCAAGACCTTCTTGTTGTCTCTGTTGGGCACGTTTTGTTCTGAAAGTATTTTTCATTTTCCTCGAAGGTCCTCTTAGCCGTTTTAACTGTTCCTTGATAGCTGGGATAATCTGTATCTTAAATTATAATATGCCCAGATTAGATTAGATTATTAAATGCGCAAATGTGTAAAAATGAGTCCCTATTTTATAAAAAATTTTGACCATTTTTTTGCAATAATGTTAAGCAAATTTCAATATCTTCAAATATGTATATTAAGCATGTTAAAAGTCACAAGATAAAAACCTACAATTTTTCTAATATTTGTAAGGTTTTCTGAAAAGATAAGAGATTTTCTCTTTGTTACAAATGATGTAACATAATATTTAATATCGTCATTCTTATATTACATGGCTGATACGCTAAGTGGTACAGCAGGATAATATCCGCGATATAACTTTCCATCTTTATCAAAACAAGGAATGGGTTCGTCTAATGGTCTCTGTGTTACCAAACTGAGATCCGGTATACATAGCTTCGCGTGTTTCTTTATTATATGCCCCCATAAAGAGTCTGTACTGATTGTCGAATCTTTTAAACAAAAGTAAGACCCCCAAAGTTTCGAATTCAAAATCTTCTCATCTGGATGAGTCGAAGCGTGACAAAGCATTCCTTCTGACATTTGTTCCTCGATTACAGCTAGTGTATCACATTGTGCAAATGCATTTGGTACATAAATGTCTTGTATAAGATTATCACCAATGTACAAACATCGCTGATTAGTTTTCCCCGTTATACGAGCGAGAAATTCTAATAGATCATTCCAGTTTCCTTGACTGTACATTTCACCTCGTTTTAAATCACGGCTCGCGACATCGGTTTCATTATTATTTACAACATCGAGGAACGGCCGATTGTTAATGAAAAATCCCGGTTTCCTCGCGTAACATACTACAATATCGAAGAGAGACCGCCAGTCTTCGCCGAGAGCGTAACTCGCGGTAAAACTCGCAAAATCTGCGTTCGATCCGGTAAGAAGAAAGGTTGCAGATTTCTTCTTAACTTCTCTCAACCACGAAATCGTGTCTGAGCTGCATTTACGCAAATATCTCTCCGGATTTCTCTTGACATGGCCAAAGATCCCTTTGTTCGATTGGAAATGCTCTCTAGAGAACATATGAAACAGTCCAGCCAATAAGTCGGGCCAGATGTTGTATCTGTCCAAGGGCGATCCGCGTTCTTCGTCCAGAGTGTCCACAGCCCGTGCGAACACGACACTCGCCACTATATCGAAGTAATCCAGCGAGCTCCTCAATTTCTCAGCCAGAGGACCGTTCCAGGCTGTCATTAGGTCGCGACAGAAAGCATCCGTGGCTTCCCACTTTTGCTCAGGATATGTCTCCCTTATTTGGTCCGTATTCAACAAACGCGAGCCGTGGCAAGCTCTGCGGATGACCCCGTCCGGGCTCACCCTGAGTATGTTTCCCCTCTCTAAGTCCAGCAGCAATCCCTTCTGCATGAAGTCCATGTCGTCGTCCGTCAGCGGTTTCAGCAGACGCTCCCCGCTGTATCCCCGTCTCTCCACCAGGAATCCGGCCAGCATCTCGTACTCCAAGTGCGCCAGATTCGTGACGTTGTAACGCAGCAGAGTGTTGTCCAGGTCGAAACCGATGCAGTCGTAGTCCGTGAATTTAAACGCGTCCATGTCGCTTTTGCCGAGACTATTAGACGCAGTAAAATCGTACCGGCTGTTAAAAACTGTACACGCAGTCGTGTAGGAAAATACCTGTGCTTTATTGGCTGTTCCGCGCTTGTGTCCCGTGGAACGTCTCCGTATGTACGATCTGACAGTGCGACGGTAAAGACTCAAGTCTCTAATCATAGCGCGATTATCGGCACGAATCGCGACGGACGAGCGACGTAACGGACGGCATGACGCAAGTCGAGTAAATTCGGCAATTGTGCAAATACGGCGTGACACGCAAGCCGACAATCACAGACACGTTTCAGAGTCAGACTGAGCAACTCTGAGGCACAAAACGCCCAACAATAACCCCTAAATGCCCTAAGTTTCCTAAACGAGTTTCCACCTCAAACGAGAACTGATTTTTCGGACACGAGGGGCAACATAACCTATACGGACGGTCGGCCGTTCGCGCGCTTTTCCGCCGCCGCGAGGGCGGCGTAACGGGGAGGGAGATAAATCACAGGGCGCTCGTGAGAAGAGTGCACTTACGTGTGGCGGGATTTCGACGCTGCGGACGTTCCTTGCCTGCACGAAGAACATGTCGTATCTGAAGGAGTCGCCGCGCGGATCCGTGTAGATGCAGTCCTTCATCACGATGTTCATGTATCTGCAAAACGAGAGCAAAACGGGGCATGTTTCAGAGGTGTGACGAGCCGCCGGAGTCCGACGGTCGGACACTTTCGAGGGGAAAGGGCCAAGCGAGAGAGATCTTTCGCGCTCGTCGGTCGCGCGGACGCACGTCGACGGCCCGCGTCGCCGTAAAAATCGCGCACCGCCGTCGGCGGCACGCGGATTTTCAAATATTCCGACGAACACTCGACACGCGAACTCACGTTGCTCCGCGAGCCGCACCGTCTCTCACTTACGGATCGGTATGATCGACGACGCCGACGATCGACGCCTCGTTCCGCAGGTCCACCGTCGCTCGATTCTTCTCCACGGCCTTCAGCAGGATCGCCAGGCTATTGTGAATGAAGTACTTCTCACGCCTCGAGTACTGAGCCATCGCGGAAACGAAGCGCGAAACCGCGGGCGCACGCAGCACGATACGAAACTCCGTCGTAGCCGGCGGACTGCGGTCACGTGACGGGCTACGTAACGGGTCACGTGAGCGGCCTGCGTAGAAGTGCGTGGAAATCAAGCGCGTTGCGCTCGTACTTATTGTTAAAATATACCGTAGCATGCTAGGATATTATTACAAAGTATCTAGAATCCTTCATTCAATGTGATCGATCTTTGATTAACCTTGTAATTCCTTCTCATTGCATTAACATAATCGTGGATTGTTAAAATTGCTGTAAATGCCTCGATTATTTTTACTGCAAAATGCTTTCTGTATACTGGATTGTATAAACTAAAATTATATTCTTTATCTGAATTATAGTTAATTACAGTTAAAAATAATGTTTGATAGAATTATCTTCATTTTATGTGAATTTTTTTATTTAATGCTCATGTTTGTTTTCATTTTATAAATTTTATGAATTATAATGATCAAGAGTCTAAGAATTATATTTACTTATCTGAAAATTGTTAAAATCACTTTTACACGTGTAGAAGAAATATATTTTTTCAATTTACAGCATTACATTTTTATCTAATTTAAAGTCAACCAATTAAAAGAATTCTATTCTGAATAATTATTAGACATTTAATTTTGTACCTAGGAAATATAATAAAGTATGACAATAAACGCAACTTTGTATCAGAATAATTTCAACTAATTTGCTTCAAGACTAGACAATATAAATTTCAAAACAGTAACGTTTGTCATATAAAAAACAACATGTAAGTGTATCAAACGAATAGGAAATAAAGTTGAATTTATGCAAATGGAATGTACGAACGACAACAATTGTAACCATTTTCTCGAGCGCATTAGTTAATTCCATCTGGAATGGCTCGTTCTTTCGTTCAGAAGTTACGGGATGTTAAACGCGTTATCGTGGGGAGATTCGATTTGTCCTCGTATTATACTACCACCGTGAACCCGATGTTAGTCTATATATAGTCACTCATATAGCCGTCATTGCTAGAGGAATTAGGTTACTTCCCAACGGATATACAAAGGGGTCTTGTAAATGATCGTATCCTACATGCATCTAAAACAATTACGCGCAAGTATTTCCGCGTAACTGCTATCTTTTATCACTGTCACGTTCGCGAAAGATTGGAAACTGATGATTTCGACCGAAATATTCTTGCGAAAGCTGAGTAAAATATAATTAATATACAATTATATAATATACAGTTCACAATAAATAAAACGATTCCAGAAAATATTATAGCGTCTTAGAATTTAGAGAGACGTCTCTCAAAATTTCAAAGACGTTTTATGAAGCTATTAGAAAAATATCTGTAGGATATCTTATGTTTATAACAGTTTCAGATATTATTTTAAAGTGTCTTTAAGATAGTTTATTTGGATTTCAGACGTATATAACTTTGATCAATTATCCAGTAGCAAAAAAATATATATGTATAAACAAAAAGAGCTAAAGAATTGTTTGAAATAATTTAGTATATTAATAATTATATACACATCAATGATTTAATGTCTATTAAAAAAATTATATAATTATTAATGTGTTTGCAGTTTTTAAAATATAATAAAAAACCTGCATTAATGTTAGGAAACATTTTATCTCATCAATAAGCTTGCTCCGTAATAAGATCGTCGAGAACCTTATTATTATTTCGTCAATATTAAAAATTTAGGTAATAAAATTATATTCATTTTATCTACCAACATTCGTACTCTGGCTTTACGTCACATCTTTCGAATTGACTCTTACGCGTTATGAGATATAGCGTTCTTCTAGATCTAGCACTCTTCATGATGTCCCTGTACCGACATCGCCGTCGGAAGACTCGCCTCCTGTCCCGCCCCCATTCGATTTCCTCTACCTTGAGTTGAATGTGCCTTACGTTCATGAAGCAGCCGATCTCCCGAGCCGGCGGTTTTCTGCGAAACTCATCGAGCAGCGGCATTTTTGCTCCCTTCGGCGTTTATTATTCGGTGCCGTGCGACCCACCGCGATGAGTGCCTCCTTCCTGTGATCTACCGGTCTCTCTTTCTCCTCGCGACACATCTCCGTTCATCTGCCCGTGCCGGTCCCCCCCTTTTCCCCTTTCGGTGCGTGCCTTTCGTCTCCCCGGGGCCTCCCCCCCGACGCGCGCACTAATCAACTTCCTGGATGGGGCACATTATCGGCCTGATTGCAGGCAGATCCCAACGCGCCGCGGCGCGATACCTAGCCCACCGCGGCGGCAGATCTATCCGATCTCTCGGCAGTCGATCGCGCGCGCGAAAGGCACGTCGGTAGCCCTGCGGATGTCGCTCGCGCCCGCGGTGCAATGATCCTGAACGTAATAGAACGGCTGTGACCTCTTTCGGGGCCTTACCCCGTCGCCGTCCGCCCCCGTCGTCGATCGGGGCCAGCGTTCAGCTCTCCGTGCGCTCGTGCAGCCCGCCCTGATGGTCCTCGGTGGTTCGCGCGAAAGGTTCGTCGTGTGTCGCGATGCGCTACCAAGCGATTCGCACGTGCCCCGATAATCGTTCGCGAGAGGTGGTGTTCGCCTGCCGAGTTTGAGTTTTCTCCGGAGAACGCGGAAAGGAGGAAGCGAAAAAATCGTGATATAATCCAGGGAGATAAGCTTTTTTTCCCCCTTACGACAGTGGAAGCATTTTAACTTCGAAATTTGCCATTTTCTTCAAGTTCGCTCCCTAAAGCTGAAAACAGGATACTTCTTTAGTTTTTAAGAGTCTGTGGAACTCCAGTTTAATTGCATTGAAGAGAAATAATTTTATTCCTTAATAATTCTCAACGCAGGCAAACTTACGCGAGAAATATCGTACGGGGGTAATACACGGTTCTTCTATACTTGGTAATCCAGAAAAATTGTGAACATCGTTAGTGTCTGAATAAAATCAAAATGATTCGAATGGTGAAAAATCACAGCGCCGTATGAAGGCCGCGGGATGAAGACTCGCAAAGATTTGTTCCGACATTCCTCGTGCTACGTCTCACCTGAAGTCTTGAAGCGACGTGCCTTCGCAGCTTGAAAGATGTCTCTGGGGCAACGTATTTCCGGCGCGGTTGCGGTTCTCCGGGGGACCTCGACGGAGGCGAAAGAGGGCGGCGGCCACACGTAAAAGATTTCTCATGCCTTTACCGAAAATCCGAGCTCCTTCTCACCTGGGATAATTTCCAGGTCGTGCGTGGAGGAGATCGAGAAGATGACGTCCGAGGATGAGGTCGAGGCCGACGCGAAGCACAAAGTGACGGCGCTCGACAGGTTACAGATGGTCAGTAAATTTTCTCGAGGATCGAATTTACGTAGCACTGATAAAATTACAAGTACGCCGTCTTTTATTCCTAATTTGCTGATGCTTTAACTGTACTCTCGCGATCGGTACATTGTGCTTAAAATTAATTTCGTGGAATCCTGTTTTTTTTTTTCCGGGAGAAAAATATCACACAGGGTGCGTTAAAGGGGAGTCCATTAAATTTCATTGCGCATTATGCGGAATGTAGGTGATAGAATGGATGGGAAGTAACATGCTTCTGGCACTGACCATCGCTGGAGTTTTGATGGGTCTGGGTCTCGGGTTTCTGGGTCGATTGGCCAATCTCACGCCGCAATCTATAACCCTCGTCAGCTTCCCGGGAGAGCTTCTTATGCGGATGCTGAAGATGTTTATCCTGCCACTCATCATCTCGTCTTTAATTTCCGGTAATTATAATTCACTGGCAACCCGTTTGATCTTGAGCAGATATATAAATAATAGTAAATAAAAAAATAAAATTCAATTGCGTAAATATTAAAAACGAAGAATTACATTTCGAACGCCAGATTTTCGTATTGCAGTAAAAACATTATACGGTTAAAATTTCCCGACTTGTGTCTATTTCTACCAATGCAGATTAACTTTAATTTCGGTTTAACTTATTTTTCGTCTTTTTCTAATTCTTAGGACTAAAAAAAGCTAGAAAGTAAGTTAAACCGAGATTAATCTGTATTGTCAGAAACAGATATTAATTTTTTCTCTTCTGGATACGAGCGATTGCTTATTTACCTCAGGAATGGCACAGCTGGATGTTCAAAGATCAGGAAGAATAGGAGTCAGAGCGTTAACGTACTACTCGATAACGACTATTCTCGCCGCTATAGTGGGCATCGCGATGGTGCTGATGATCCATCCGGGTGATCCGCAGATCAAAACCTCGGTCGCGGCGGTGGTGAAGGCCGAGGAGACAAAGGTCTCTACCGTCGACGCGATCCTCGACATAATTCGGTACGGAAAAGCAGCCACTCTAAGGCCGCACGGCCACAATTCGTGCCCGAAATCCTTCGCAAACTTTTATTCTCAGAAATATGATACCGGAGAACTTGGTGCAAGCGTGCTTCCAGCAGGTTCAGACTTCCTACGTGAAGAAGAAAGTGATCGTGATCGGCAGCGTGAATCAAAGCGAGTACATAATGGAGCCGACCTTGGTTTATAAGGACGGCACGAATGTGATGGGCATGATCGTGTTTTGCATAATTTTTGGCGTACTCGCGGGCCAGATTGGACCACGCGGCAAACTGATGGTAGACTTCTTCGTTGTGTTGAACGACATTATCATGAAACTCGTCACGATCGTCGTCGTCTGGTACGAATATGAATGAATAATTTATGCTCGCGTCACAGGAGAACTCGAGAAATAATTGATTATTCAATTATTCAATTTTATTTTTAGTCTTTTGGTAAATCGATAAAAATCCGAATGTGTCAATATAATATATTATTTGAAGCTTGCGTAAATAAGATAAGATATTCATTTCTTTTCTTTTTTACGACAATGTAATTGGCAATCGCTGCAGGTATTCTCCGTTTGGAATTATGTGTCTGATAGCTGGAAAGATCATGTCGATCACAAATCTAGCGGCAACCGCCCAGATGTTGGGTCTGTACATGGTGACAGTTATATTAGGCCTGATGATCCACGCGATCATCACGTTGCCATTGATCTACTGGTTTATGACTCGAAAGAATCCAGCGGTGTTTTTTAGAGGTATGATGCAAGCCTGGGTGACAGCGCTGGGAACCGCTTCGAGGTAATCATTAATTTGCTCAGCACATATATTATGAATGTGTATAAAAACATTTTAAAAACCAATTTTAACTCTTTGCGATCATCGTTTTAAAAATCATTCACAATGAGTGGTCAATCCAGAATTATCTTAAGGTTAATCGATTAAAAAAGCATGGCCTCATGGAATCAATTGTATAAAGGTACAGCAATGACATAATCGATATGTGGATTTCTAGCGCGGCGACTTTGCCTCTGACATTCCGCTGTCTCGAGGAAAATAATAAAATCGATCCGCGAGTCACGCGCTTTGTTGTGGCGGTCGGTGCCACCGTAAATATGGATGGCACAGCTCTTTATGAAGCCGTGGCCGCGATCTTCATCGCACAATTGAATGGAATCTCATTGGGATTCGTTGAAGTCATTACCGTCAGGTATACGCATTTCGTGAACGGAATATGAATTCTTTTCTTTCTAAAATAGCTAATTATTTCACGTAGTACTTTAAATTGAAAAAAATCTTTATATTTAATTTTAATTAGTGCATTAAAAGAATTCGAGAATCCTGCTTCAAGATTTACTCTTTTTACAGTCTTACGGCTACTTTAGCGAGCGTTGGCGCAGCAAGCATTCCCAGCGCAGCCCTCGTCACCATGTTGTTGGTGCTGACTGCCTTGGGTCTCCCTACGAACGACGTTTCCCTGTTATTCGCTATCGACTGGATGTTGTAAGTTTTACACCCTTTTATTAAACAATGTTTCGATAAAATTAGAGCTAAGAATAAAATCAATCGTTTTATTTTAAGGGATCGGATCAGAACCTCGATCAACGTTCTGGGCGATGGTTACGGAGCTGGAATAGTCTATCACTTAAGCAAAGCAGAGTTGGACAAAATGGACGAGGAAAGGAGACTGGAGGGTTTGGAAACTGGAAGACCTCTCGAAATCCCAGCCGAGATCTGTCGAGAAGAAATAGGAACGCATGAGCAAACTTCTGAAACGAAAATTTGAGGTCTTCCCACAGATTTTAGCAAAGTGACAAGGTTTCAGGTTGTTTCGCTAGGAATGTTATCCGTCAGTTCGCAAGAACTATTACTCGTCCTTATGTTAAGTATATTCATGTAATGCAATTGACTTTCACTGCCGAAATCGAGTTATTCCCGTGAATTAAATTTACATTAAAAAAATAAAAATATATATATATATATACATAAAATTATTAAGAATGCTGTAGGTACCATTTGGATCTTATTTAATGATATATGAAAAGATTTTCGTTTTTGTAGACAATGTTAGATAATAGTGAGTGAATAAAAACGTTAAAAACATTAAAGTAGAAAATGAGCATATTAAGTACAAATTAACGAAAATTATGTATTGATTTACTAGATTTTTTCCTTAGTGCGTGAGAGAAATTCTTTTATTTTAGAGTATTAAAAAATGTATACAGAAATAATTATGTACAGTAATAAAAATGAAATAAAATGACAATAAATTATTATTGCATCCGAGGCAAAAATCGTCAAAGCGCTTAAAATGTTCATCGATCAACAATATTTAAAAAGAAAATGTTACATTATGAAAAAAGCGTTTATGAGTTTTATATTTCAACGATTAAAAAAAATACTATTGATTAAAATAATTCCTATCAATAACAGTGATTAAAATAATTAAATAATAATGCACGAATGTGTTCACAGTCGTTGCATGTATAGGTATATGTACATGGTTACCAGTAATCTTCATTAAATGACTGTAATTCAGTTATAATTAATAATTTATTATGCAAATATATATACCGTATCTATATCTATCATACATTCAATAAAGAGAATATGGTTCTTATATAATGTATATCTCCTATATATCTCTATTGGCTTTCATTTTGTCTTTCTACTTTTACTTTTAAAATATTGGATAATAAATGCCATGATTTTAATAAAAAGTGTATTCTATATACATATCGACATACTTGTACAATGTGAACGCTTTATCATTTATTTACGTAGTATTCGAAATATTCGAAACTTAAATAATATAAATACAATGACTGGCTTATTATAATAATTATATTTAAATAATTGTGTTTGATGTCACAATTGCTCCGTTTTACCCCTCCTCAATAGACGTGAACCATTCCATATAAAAATCTGATTGTAATCATTAAGAAATTTATATATCATAAAAAAACTTATACATATGGCATTGCAAATCTATAAAAACATATTATTTGTATTATTTGTATCGTGAAAAAGGATACGTCCAGAATAACACGTACGTCTGCAGAAAGTTTCATGGTAGTTAAGGAAAAAAAAATAGAGATCAGTCTCTGAAAATAAAAATAATTATTAAAGAATCACTCTAAAGGATACGCAAAGCCCCCCAAAGAATCCGCTGGTTAAGAGATGCCGCCTGCTAATGAAATACTTCCTCCACTGGCCGCCGGCCTTCATCAGCAGCATTGCCTACGAAGATCGCTCGTGGCATTACGTGAAATTATTGTTAACGGTTAACACGGCGCTCTTACCCACAGCCCGAAAACCGCAAAGACGTAAAATCCGAATCCGTACAACCCGGTCAATCCTAGAAGTCCGGCCGTGCCGCCCGATAAAGCTGCCATTGAGATCTTGCAATATTCTACAACTGCGGCATTGTTTGCAACTGCCGACTCGCTATATGCGATGATCTCTGCAACACGTAATCGTGCTTATTCCTCCGCTTTATTCAGTAATTCGTAACATTCTACTGGATATAAAAAATTAATGGAAACTTCTCTGGAAACTCGAAAATTAATCTACAATTCAGGCTCGTCGATTATGACGAGCTAATTACGCTGCTTCATAGATTAATTCGAATAAACTGTGACTGATTCTATTAATTTACACGCTGCTCCGTGTAAATTAAATAGCAACTAAATAAATAACAAACATAACCTCTAAAAAAGGATCCGTAAGGTGTTTCTCCGCTTTCTCGCGTTTGTGAAATAGTTGCACTTATTTTCAAGATAATTTTCTCACTTACCGCCGCTTTTCTCCTGCTTTGTTTTTATTTTCCCCAACATTATTTTGTTAATTAACGAAACGTTAACCTAACAGCGTGAAAAATAAAGGGACGACTCCAGTCAGCTGAGTCAGCTGCTCTTACCGAGACACGTCAGCTTCTGCGCATTCGAGAAATTGTCGGCGGCCAGTTCAAAGACTGTCATGTCATGTAACTCGTGAGACATTGTTAGAAACCCGCAGCTGTTCGATAGACGATTGTCTATCAACTGTCTACAATTATCAATCGATTACTAACAATTTATAATGGCACAGAAGAATGCAAACTTTCGTCAGATTAGCACTCTTCGATATTTATTGTTAAAAAATAATTAGAGCATACAAGGTAGATTGTGGTTTATGTATTTCCTGAAGAATCCATTCTGTCGCGTGTGACAATGATGTGTTACATTGAAAATCTTGGCAAGAATCGGTGGCAACAAAAGCGAGATACAAGATTATAATAGTCGTTCGCTGAAATTTGAGTATGTTGTAAACCGAATATCGCCAAATGATTTATTTAACGCGATAACTTTTGCGCCGAATTCTGAATTTTAATTCAATGCAGTATGTTTATTAAAAAAATATGAATATAATATATAAAATTATCAAAGAATTTATCATATTATCATTATTTTCTTGTATATAAATGAATATAATTTTTTACATCATATATGTATATTGTATAGAAACTGAAAACATATTCTATAAAAATATTCTACGGAACAAAATATTAATTATAATTGCAATGATAATTATTTTAAAGATATTAAAAAATCAAGTGTTACAATAAATTCCTATTATTGTAAATTTGTTCCATTTATTATTGTAAATTTGTGATCATAGAGAATCTTTACCGAAGTAGTCACACGTGACCTTCGCAAAAAAATTCATTAAAAAATAGTTATAGTATAAAGAAATAAATCGAATAATAAAATTTCTATGCCAAACCAAAATTGTTAATACCTTTCAATTTCTTATGTATTAATTGAAAGAAAAACATTGACAACCCTCACGTGATTCCGATGTCGCAGTCGCGAGTTCCCGAAGCTTCGCTCAGGTACGATGCGGAACGCGCGGAGCGGAGCGGCGCGGTTCGCTCGGCTCGAGGCTGAAAATAGCCGTCGCTCCGCACGGCTCGGCATAGCTCCGCGAGCTCCGACAGATATTCCGTCGCGGGGGCTCGATCTTTCACGGTCAGGAAAGCAGGAGGCTCGGTACCGCTCGAAGAACCCCTCGGCCGAACGCGGGCGACACACGATCCCTCGCACCCTCGCGGTGCGGCGGCGGTACCGTGCGTGCGTTTGTGAATTTCTACGGGAGCTCGCGAAATTAGAGTTCGCCGATTTGTGAGGTGAAACATTATCCCGAGGTGAGTTCTCTCGGGGTAAATCGTACCGATTAATTCCGTTCTATTCTCGTTCGCGGTCAGGCACATGTGAACTTTGAGAATGAAAACCACCGGTTGCGCTCTGTTACACGTAGGGTGTGTGTGCGTGCGTGTATGTGTGTGAAACTGTACAGGTGCGTTTGTGATGCTTTGAGTGACGTGCTTTTTGAAAATCATAGTGCTTCTCTTTTATGTGGTAATCCAGCTTTCTAAACTAATTAATTAATTCTTCAGAGTAGTTTCAGGAATGTTATAAATGTGACTTCTGTATGCTAAACTTGGAGTATCGTGAAAAAAATATCACGCATACACGATAGCGATCTTGTGATCTATAGCTCTAGTGCACGCTACATAATCGTGAAATTAATTTTAAAGATAGGATTGGTAAAATAAACATGAATGCTTAATTACTTAGAAGAAGCTTAATACATCTCGCGTTTTATGTTTCATGTTTTAATGCAATTTTAAGTTCAGCAGACAGTCCTAAAATTAATAATCCCATTTCATATTCTTGTACAATGCTGTGCTCTAAAATAGCTGTGCCAGAAACGATAAAAAGACGTTATAAAAATGTATAAAGCACATTCTTCAGTTGTCACTAGAATATATTAATTTTAAACCGATTTAAGAAATTTAATCTTTTCACAAATTAAATTATTACTGTTTTATTTCGATGTCATATTGTGATATTATTGCGAAGTAATGCTTGAAAGTAACAGTGAGCCGTTGTCTCCGAAATAAAACATTCAGTATCACGAACGATGAAGATGCAAGAAATATTTATAGAATATTAGAACACATAGAGATTTTATTGACATTCTACGAAATTTTTTAAAAATCATCCTAAAGCGATTTTATTGCGAATATAGTGAATATTCACAGTTAACGCGATTCTTATTACTATAATTAAAAATTTGAGAATTTTTGCAAAGACAATCATCCACACGTGCTTTTCGAGAAATATCCTTTGATTAACACATTAAATGCGATAATGGGGAGACGAGTTTCGCTAAGCGTATGGGGATATTTCGGTAAGCCATCGCAGATGTGTCTATTTCTGCCGCGTTGCTGGAAATAGATTTTCAGAGAAGGTAAAATCAACCAGGCGTAATTCTGTGTCAGTGCATTGCATCGTCACTGCCACAAACTAGTTTTTTCATTGCCGTAAAGAAATTTTGAAAACCGAATATCGCCAAATGATTTATTTAACGCGATAACTTTTGCGTCGAATTCTAAATTTTAATTCAATGCAATATGTTTATTAAAAATATGAATATAACATATAAAATTATCAATAATTGAAATATAAACAGAATGCATTCAATATATTTTTACGTAATTTATATCGCTCTCAACAATTCCGATTTCACGAAATAAAAAAAATAATAAAACAATAGCAAAGCATTCTAAAGTATTGATTTTTTTTTAATCTTTAAAAACGTTATTATCATATTTATTA